>JBCJKH010045749.1:29196-43250 GCA_039877255.1 Loriculus beryllinus | reverse complement strand
CCTGTCCATCAGTTCCGTAGCCCCATCATAGAAGGCCACCAAATTGGTCAGGCAGGATTTCCCCTTAGTGAAGCCATACTGGCTGTCACCAAGCACCTCATTGGTTTTATATGCCTTAGCATGCCTTCCAGGAGAATCTGCTCCTAGATTTTGCCAGGCACAGAGGTGAGACTGACTGGTCTGTAGTTCCCAGGATCGTCCATTTTCCCCTTCTTGAAAATGGGGTTATATTTCCCCTTTTCCAGTCATCGGGAACTTCACCTGACTGCCATGATTTTTCAAATATGATGGCTAGTGGCTCAGCAACTTCATTTGCCAGCTCCTTCAGGACCCACGGATGGACTCCATCAGGTCCCATGGGCTTGTGTACGTTCAGGTTCATAAGATGATCTCGAACCAAATCCTCTCTTACAGTGGGCCCAAGGTCTTCATTCTCACAGTCTCTGTGTCTGCCTTCCAAGGCTTGGGTGGTGTGGTCAGAGCATTTCCCATTGAAGACCAAGACAAAGAAGTCATTCAGAACCTCAGCTTTCTCCAAATCCAGGGTAACCAGTTCTCCTGATAGCTTCTGGAGGGTGCCCACGTTGTCCCTAGTCTGTCTTTTATTCACTATGTACCTATAGAATCCCTTCCTGTTATCCTTAACATCCCTCGCCAAGTTGAATTCTTTTAAATGTAATTTAATTCCTGTTCTAGCATTACTCCAGTTAATGGCCACTCAAGAGCCTCTGCACCATGCCAACTTCCACGTCTAGGTAGCCATTCTACAGATTGATAGTATTGTGCATAATTGACACTAATATGTCACGACTTTTTGGCTGCATTGCTTCCAAATTTCAGGAAGCTATGAGAAGGAATGAAAAACTTCCCTGCTGGTCATCTAAAGAGCCAAGCTGATGGATTTTTTTGAATGCATCCTTGCATACTCTTTTTTCAGTAAGTCTGAAGTGCAGTTATCTAAATAGCTTAGGTTTAATTTGGGGCATGTTGCACATGACCCTGTTAAATTGTATTTAACATATCCATAACACACGTGATTTATTCAGTAGTGTTCAATGTGTGATGTCAAATAGGAAATCAGTAAATTGTGAAGATATCTAAACTAAACATCAGAAGCAGCTGAGACATAAATAGTAGGGGAGCAGTGTTATATATATAACACTGCTTTTGATTTTGCTTTTGATGGACTTTCACAGGAGAAGCTCTAGAGCACACCTGATTCCAGGCATAATTTAGATCATAAATAATCTGACTACTACTGCAAAAAGGAGCTCTAGCAACCATGAATCCACACCAAGGTTCTATAGAACCAAGCTTCAGAGATGTGCTTTTCTGTCATTACAGCATATACAGGGTCATAAATACATAATTCATCTTTTTAGGACACAGCTATCAGGCATCAGGGTACAACTTTAGTGCCTATGAGTGGAGGACTCCAAAGCAGACTAGTTTGTCCCCTCCAAGCAAACCACAAAACCACCCGTTCCATGATACAGGGCTGAGTGATGATGAATGGGACCGACCTACAGCAAGCAGGTAAGTTCTTTTATGAGTTTCTGTTTCTGATTTGCAGCTGCAGCAGCGCCCTAAAAATGAATACTTACTGTCTGGAATGAAATTATGTTCTCAAATGCAGCTGTAGCAGCTCTTCCTTTAAATATGACATACAGTATTTATAGTTCTGAAAGTTAATAGGGTAGATTAGTGACAGTTGTAGAAGATTATGACCAAGGCATGTATTTGAGTTACTTCAGACAAAAAAACCCACAGCATTTATCTCTTAAGAATAAACAAACAAAAAAATTAGGGCATTCCCCTGAATAAGCATCAGGAAAAACCTTCTCTGTTTTCCACTCCACAAAAACGAACCTATAAATACAGTGCCTAAAAACAACTGGCATGTTAATCTTTTGTCTTCCATGAAAACTCTTCATTTTTGTTTGGGCAAAGAAGCAGAAATTGCAGTCATCTTCCATAAATGCTTGAGGCATCTGCAGTGATTCAATGGGAGAACAAAGTGATCCAGGTAGAAATGTCTAGTCCAAAGCTATGGGAGTTTGCCATGCATGCATTCTTCTTCTTCCAAGAAGTAAATCTCCTTTTCAGTTAATTTCTCTGCAGGCAAAAGAACTTCCTGAGGGAAAAATGCTTAGTTGGCAATGCCTGGAGATGGTGAAAGACCCAAATATCTCTTACTCTTCATTGTAAGAGTGATCTGGCAGTGGAACCACTGCAGAAACTTGGGTGATTCCTGCCAAAGAACAGTTCTTCCTCAGACAGTCACAGAAAGATGTGCTTTTTGTACCTGTCCTCGGGACTTGCAGACATGTGTGTCCTTCATGAGAAGTACAGTTTCTTGGTATAGCAGCACAGTAAGCCCAAAATCCCAGTCTGTGAGAAATTCAATTTTAGTACTAAAGAAAACCTTTCTGCATAAACATACTGGATAAGTAAATCCATAAGGTCCAGTTTCTTGCCTTTCAAGTACAAAGCAAGGCAAAGTTTAGATGCCAGTGCTGCTTTGCAGAATCTGAATGACTCATCCTCTGGTACAGCAGATTGCCCAGTGGTGTTTTATCTGGAGACAAGTCTGGCAAGGTAATAGCTAAGATATGGCCAAGTGTGAGCTCTGAGTCCATATCCAGCTCCTTTGGTCCTACTGAACAGAAGCCTACTGGAAGTTTTCATAGGCAATACTTAATAAAGGAAATGGCCATAGTTTCCTTAATACCTTCCATTCTTGGTAAATTAATATATTTCATTTAATAGCAGCATGCTTATTCATGGTTAAAGCCCATATATTGTTTCTCAGATGAGATGCAGCCATATATTCCAGAACACCTACTGTTTTGCAGTAAGCTGAAAATATTGATGAGCAGTGAACCAGAAAGACGGATTATAAAATACATAGTCTTCTAAATTAAAAGCATGTATTCTACTACCATTTTAAAGCTCTATTTAACAGAAAGTATACACATTGAAGGGTCTTGTTCTACTTGTCAGTGTGACTTACAGCTGAGATATATGGCACAAATAAAATTAATGATTATTCTTTCTGCAAAAAATGGTGTATGCGACAACTGATGGTGCTCCTGTACCAAGTGCCGGGGTGGTTGAGAAGGGTATGTCTGTTCTTCCAGCCTGTTATAGGATTCCCAGGAAACCACCTCTTCTCTGCCTCTAGCTAAGCAATTTCTAAGAAAAAAAGTAATTTTTTCTTACCTTTCTTTTGTGTAGCACAGCTTCCAAGAATATGTGGCAACAGAAGGAGACTGAGACACTGGGAGAGAATCAAGAAAACCATTTAAAGCAAACTGCTATAGAAAGATCAGGGGGAGAGAGCAACAGGAGCGTGAAGAAAGAGAGCAAGATGTGGAAAGGTGCCTCTGGTGGGCCAAGGAAAGGTGGGGGGCAACTGGAAGAGTGGAATACCTCCAGGTAGGAGAACAAAAAATGCACAGCAGTGAGATCTAGCTGGGCTGAGGCGGGGACAGGAGGGGAAGAAAGGGAAAACCGTTAAAATGGGAAAAAGGAGAACAGCAGGGTAAAAGCAGATAGCACATCATTAACGTGCCATTGAGTGATAATGGTATTTCAGTTGGCAAGTGAGTGAAACCAGAGAGCTGGAACCGCTCTGTAGCCTGCTGTCTACCTACCACTGGCAGGCAGGACCATTCCTGCTCCGGGGAAGAAGCTTTGTATGTTAAAACAATGCAGATGGGAATGAGTCTGCCCAATCCCAGAACATCCTCAAACCTCCTGAATTTAAAAACAAAACAAAACAAAAAAAAAAAAGAGAGATAAATTTTGTCTCTCATGTGGCAGTAAGAGCCAAGCCAGAGGCACCTGAGTCTTCATATCTGTGCCACGATCTTTCCTTCTGCCTTTTTACGCATCTAAATGTCTGATGGCTCTTTGAATAAGCATCAGAAAACCAAATACACTCATTATAGGTTAAACAATACTTCACATGCCATAAAATCAATCTCTCATGTTTCAGAGAAAATAAAAAAGCCATCTAGGTGAGAAATTAGTTTGGTACATCTTTTTTTCTGGTGCAGTGGCTCAGCTACAAGTCAGTTTATTCACGTAGGTGTGAATGGAGATGCAAAAGTTGAGCATTTCACACACTGGAAGACAAGACTTAGAGAAAAAGCAAAAGAGGAGATGAGGGCAGAAAAAGGAATTGCTTCAGCTAAAAAGTCCAGATATACAGGCATCATGGTTTCAGATTTCACAAAAGTTGAGGAAGAAATGGACCTCCAGTTTCGTGAAATACAGTCTTTGCTGTTGCAGACAATTGCCTCAAAAAATCCTGTTCATTAACTCAAGTTCCATTTTATAGTATAATATTAGTGTGCAACATAAAGAAAGGTATTGTAATGGATAAATTAGTCTATGTTCAACATTAGCCATTAAACCAACTACTTAGGCTTATTGAAAGAGCTAATTTCAGAAGTCAAGGAACTTTCTAAAATCATGTTTTAAATACTTTCTTATCTTGCCTGGGAGGAATTGCATCTGTGATCTGAGTAGGTATTGTCACCATTGCTGTACCTATTGCAGTATCTTAGAAGAGACACCGATGCTAGGTGGAGAATCATTGCAATAAGAGATGGAAATGGCTGACCATTGTCTGCTTGACTGATGGTAACTGTAAGAAAGCATCTTTGAGGCAGAGTATCACGTGCATGAAGTATCCAAGCTGCCGTCCCTTATGCTGAGCAATTCTATTGAAAAGCTATTCTGCTAACAGTGTTACATGGACACTATTCTCAGTAATACATTGTTTGACAAGCAAGGCCTCAGAAGCTTCCCTGATAGTGTTTGCTCTGTTTATGTGCAGTTAAGCACCACGAGCTGCAGCCCATGGGCAGCTGATCCAAAGCAACAGCTTGCTGCCACCAAAAGGGCAAATTCTCATTCTTCCTTTCCTCATCCTTCCCGTGCCTTTCACATAACCAGCCCAGTCCAGTGCAGCAGCTCTGACACTTGTGGGAGCCTTCACTGAGCTGATTCCCCTTGCTAAGACAGCAAAATACTCCTGCTTCCTCCACACGCACACACACACACACACACGCTGTAATGGTGTCCCATTGGGCTGTGTTGCTGCAGTCAATATTTGGTAGGTTTTATCAGACTTCTTTTGTTGGGCAACTTACCCAAGCATTGCAGTCACCACCATCTCGCTCAAGAGTGCCAATGTAAGGCCACAATCTGCTTATGAAATACCAGAGACCTAAGTCTCCACGCAAGACAGTGGCATCCTGAAAGTTTCTCTGTTTGTGTATGAAATGCAGTTTCTGTGACAGCAGTCAGGTGGGCTAAATTTGATACCAGTAAATGAAGCTTAGGCTGAAAGAACCAGGTAGAAAGCACTGCCTTTCCTCTGCTGCAAAAATGAGGGCTCTTTTCATGTTCCCTGGGAGAAGTCTCTGAGGTTGAAAGGTTTTACTGCAGATATTTATTGCACGGGGCAGCTCTGCACACAGCTACTGGTTGATTCATTAATTTTCATAGGGAGGTCCCAGTTCCAATCCAGTAAAAATGTGCACTGAATTGTGCTTGGAATCCATTTGTCTCGTTACCAAATACCTTGCTGCTCAGATGCTGCTCGCAACTGCCAGGTTACGAGAAGCCTTGTCTGTCAGATGCTCTGTGTATCCATCCAGCCTCTCCTGGTCCATGACTCTTCCCCACTCTCCTGCCATAAGGTTCTGTTGTTCGAGTTGCAGTCTGTGGCGAGGCATGTGTGTGAAATATACTTTTGAGGGAAAAAGAAGTCCACATTTTTTTAACCTGTCATTGTAAATCCAGCTTCGCAGGTACCCATGATAACACCGAGGCTGACCAGGAGGAAAATTTCTGGTCTCAGGCTCTGGAGGATTTAGAGACCTGTGGCCAGTCAGGAATTCTGAGGGAACTAGAGGTAGAACAATCTTAACCTTTCTTTCCGGTTGTAGAGAAATAAAATAGTTTTGGTTTGGTTTACATTCATTTTATTTTCTCCTTTTTTTCTTTTAAGTTTCACTAATCACACCAGTTCATTTAAAAGCTTTAACCCCTCTCCACAGGACAAGGCTGACAGGCGTCTGTGTTTGAGAAACATGGCTCTCTTGGTACCTACCCTTTACCTTTGTATTTTCGCTTGTGCAGCTGCCTCCCCTGCCCCTAACCAGAGCTCTTTTCTTTTGCACAATGCAACCAAAACTCTATAAACGTGTTCACCCCAGAGCTTTTGACTTGCAGCTTCTGCTGTGCATAAACATTGGTGCTGCCTGCACAGACAGCAGATGTCGCAGAACTCTGAAGTGGGCATAGCCTTCCTGCAGTGATGCATCCCGTTCTCTGACAGACGCTTTATGCAGCTTTTCTTAGCATGTTGTAGGTTGTCTTTTAAATTGAAACTTAATTTGATTAAGATGAACATAAAAGAAAATCAGCTTTTCAAAACGTTCCCCTATAATCTTACCTCTCTGCAAAAAAATCCTGCTAATGTTTTACAGCAGCTTTTTTTATTCTGTAACAAATTTTCACATTCCATCCTGAAGTTAATTGCAAATATAACTGTGTTTCACGTTCAATTGTGAGGGGGATAAAAGGGGGAGGGAACAGAGACAGAGTAACTTTGAGTCTTATTTTCCTAATGACCTTTTCCCTGAGTTGTCTAATCAGAACAATTAAGAGGACGCTACCACTGAAAGCTGTGGAATGAAAGGTCCTAAAATATTTTCTTTTATGTTCTTTTAAATTCCTGGAGCTGCAAAACTGGCAGAATCTCATTTTCATTTTTATGTTCTATAAAGTCCTTTAGCAGCCAGGAGGAATGTGAGTGAAAGTTTTTCAGTTCAGATTAATTTACTCCTTCAGATTTATGGCTTTTGTATTGCACGTATGGGTAGCAAGATGTGATTCTCACGTATTTGTTATTGCAAACCATAGAAATACAGGAGAAAATGTTATACTGGTTTAATTCCGTAGTTAGATATGGCTCACTACCACAGGCTTCTCTCGCAATTTTCAATACTCTGAGCACAATAAAAGGATATGGAAATAGATAATTCTGAAATGGAAATAGATCGGTCATGCTGACCAGAATTCAGTTACTTCAACATGTCGAATTTTCCCCAGCCTTTCCCAGAAGTGAGAGCTGTAGATGCTGTATAGTTTATAGCATCGTCCTGTTTAAAGCCCACAGCTCTGAAAAGAAAGCAAAACTTGTTCAGTATGACAGGATGCTGAGAATGGTGATGCCTGTATTTTATGAAGTGCCATTATGTAGTCAAGGACTCCTTATCATTCTTTATTTCAAGGTCTTCAGCCAAAGAGCAACGAAAACTGTTGTTTGCCAAGTCCTCTGGATGCTTTGGCTCCATCAGGCAGTAATATCAGTCATTACTGAGCACAAGAGAGACTGTAAAGAGGCTACAATATATTATGTCATAGTGAAAGTAGTGCTGGAGCTAGGAGAAAGAAGGGTGACAGACATGCTCACCAGGGTCAGAAGCAAACATTTATTTGCCTGTCTTTCCCTTATTTTTTTCCTCCTTTTGTTTTTACTTCTCATTTTCCAGCAGGCTGCCTGCATCCTGTCCCTGTCAGAGTTCAGGTTATGGCCTTTTAATTTCCCTTTTCACTTGTCCGTCGGCGCGAAGGGGAATAAGTAGGAAATGCAGTGAGCCCTATCCCAGCGGTGGTAGGTCTGTATGGTGGCTGTGCCAAAGCACATGTGCCTTCCACTCCCCAGAGCAGAAAGTCTTCCACAGGGAGGAGGCTCCTTGCTGTGCACAGGTGCTTTTCATGTCAGTCCATTCAACCCAATGGATGAGATGACTCCTGCTGTTGTCTTTCAGGATTTCACCCTCCATATATTCGTGCATCTAACATAAAAGGCTAGGTTTGACTGAGATTAAAAACAGCAGTCAGGCTGCGGCTTGTATCCCTGCAGCATTAGTGCTGAGCTAAGGCACTCTTGCAGTATGCGTGTTATGCAGAGTTTCTTTCCAGGCAGGGAGTGAGCTTACCTGCATTGAGCTTTCCTTGGCCTGGGATGGTATCCAGGCACGCTCGGTGCCAGTGCTGACTCCAGAGCTGCCTACATATTCTGCCGACTCACATTTTTTTACCTTGCGCACACGGCCTGAATTGTAAATGCCTTCCTATAGCTCCAATTCTAACAAATGCAATTATGCCACAGCTCAAATGTCTTTGTTACTTACATGTAAAACAGTTGTAAAATAAGCAATTCTGCTACACACTCTTCAGTCTGCCAGGGGACTAGCTTTCAAACATAGCTGTTTAGTGCTCAGTATTTTAGTTTGAAATGCCATCTGAAAACTTTTGCCCATAGGGTTCTGTTATTGTTGTTGTGTTTTGCTGTGGTCCTTTGTTTTATAGTGACTTGCAAGCAGATCGAACATCTATCCTCTTGCCTTTTGCTGTGCCCTGAGTGATTGTGTTTTAACAAAGAATAGAGACTCTTTTCCTACTGCTGTGAATTAACTGCTTACCTAACCCACGTTCTGTGTTAAACATTAACCTCTTCATTAATGCTCTAGGCCACAATTATGTCAGGAAGTACAATGAGTTTGAATCATGAAAACCCACAACCTCGTAACCAGCTGGGAAGACAAGCCAGCTTCCAGGAAAGAAGTACTGTAAGGCCACATTACAGTCAAGCTACTCGTAGCAACACGTTACCATCAGATGTGGGGAGAAAGTCCATGGTTCTGAGAAAAATTAAGCAAGAAATGAAAGAAATCATGTCACCAACTCCTGTGGAGTTACACAAGGTCTGTAATTTTTCTTCTGACAGCTTTGAAATAATATATTCAGCATAGGGAATCTAATTCTATGGCAGTGCAGTAAGCATTTTTTATAATGACTCCACAGATGTAATTTGGGGGCCATGCATATTAGTTCTTACACATTAACGATACATTCTTGTGGGGGAAACTAACAAATAAAATGCATCCTTGTCTACTATTTTGTTTTACAATAAATCCTCAAAAGGGACTACTCTTTTGCAAGGAGCATCCACTGGTAATTTGAATTGACAATTCCAATCACTCATCTCTGCAAAATGCATTCATTAAGAAAGCAAAGTTTAATTTCTAGGAAATACATTTCTTTGGGAAATTACTCAAGAGGGTTTGGGGCTCCCATTGGTCCTTTTTCAAATTAACACTCATTTTGAATCAAATACATGAGACTCAATGTACATAATATTGAATGTTACTTCAAATTAGCTATTGCTTCTCTTTATAATTCATTTGCTCTAAAAAGATAAATAATCTTCAGTCTGTGCAACTTCTTATGGCTCAAGGCTGTCAAAATCACCTGGTGATTGGCCTCTCTGCAGCCCAAGTACCGGATAAAGTGTCTCAAGTCCAGTGAGGCCATAATAGCAACCAGTTTCCAAAACTTTGGGGGACATTATAATGCTTTTGCCCTTAATGGGAATGAGGATCCTATCTCCTCTCCGTCTTCCTCTTAAAGGTCTGAGAACTTCCCAGAGAGGAGGCAAAAGCATGGAGAAATACCACTAGGAGGTTGTTGTTCATAAGAGAGTTGGTTTGGTTTCTAGTGCCTGTGGATTTGACTGAGTTTAGGTTGTAGTTCATTCAGTTCCGTTCAGACAGGTAAGGACTCATTGCGTAAGAGCTAAATGAATGTTTACAGAAGGTAGTAGGGAGTGGATTTTACATACGGCAAATTAATCCACTGCCAGTGTAAACAATCAGTAGGATGTGTTGTGATAGTTCTAAGGTATTCATATTTGCAGCTTGATGTGAAGTGATTAATGGCGTTAGTTACTGTGCTTAGTTTTCCTGAATGGTGAAAAAATGTGGGATATAAACCAAAACTACACCAGTAGTCATTTCACAGAGTGCTCGTATTTAGCAAAGACACAGTTTTCTCCTGTGAATTATAAAACCAGCCTTTCATGACGGATAAAATAGATCTTTTCCTGCGAAGAAGCAGTCAGATTTTATTAATGAATCCGTTTTCTGTGATAGCTGCTACCTCTTAAATGTCCTTGGCAGTATAAAATACCCTGTCCTTGAGCTTCCTCTCTCTTCAGTTGCCTATCTTTTAAGATTGCTGTAACCTTCTTTTTTCATAATTTCCAGTTTCTGTTCAGACAATATACCCAACTTTTCCTGTCTCTGCTGAATTGATGCTGTAAGTGTTTCCCTAAGAGATCTTGTTGTTGGGCCACTGGTGAGACAGCCAGTGAAATACAAACTGGTTTTAGAAAACTGATGGTATAAATAGTCTTTGAAATGTGAGCTAAGACACGGCTTGCCTAAGACTTACCTCAGTAAGACCTTCAAGCATGTACTTGTCTGGGTGCTGCTGAGCTTTCCCGATTTCTTCTGCAGGACAGGTCAGGTACCTTGTTGCTGCCTCAATGCAATGAGCCTGCATGCCTGCTGAGTCAGGGCCCATGTGCACTGTAGCTCAGAGTTCATACCTGAAGTCTGATTGCAGAAAATGGGTTAGCTATGGTCGATGTTCCACTGGTTTTTCATAAGTTGATTGTGAGAGAGCCAGAATATATGATTCTACCAAAGAAAAAGCCATTAAAATGAAATGCATCAATGGCCAGTCTGGCTGTATGGGCTGAAAGACTGAGGCCGGATAAGAGCTGCTCAGGCTGCAAACACAGATGAGTAAGTTTAATGGAACAGCGTGGAGAGCAGATTGCACTGCTGGCTTGTCCTTCTCAGCTGTACACCTGTCAGAAAGGTGACACAGCCCTGAGGATTATTTTGCTGAAAGCTGCAAACTTTGCATCAAGTTAACTTGAATCCTTCACTGCTCTTTCTTGCTTCACAGCATGACGTTCACCAAGTGTGTACTTGAACTGTCTTTGTCCTGAGGATGCTAGGATTGAGATAAGCATCGTGCAGATCTCGTCAAACATTGGCTTAATAAATAACGTTTAATTTAGCTGGAGAGCATATTGCTGTATCAGTACCCAAATTAATGAATGTCTTTAATTGATTTTATCTAGGTAATCATATGGATTAATATTTTCCTAAAAAATCATAGCGGAGCATTTTTGTTAAAGTTTCGTAGAGCACACATTCCTCGGAGAGCCAAAATACGCACTAGATATCACATAATTTTTCAATATTATTACTGCAAGTAGTCATTAACCTAAAATCATAGTCAGTTAAAATACCTTAATAGCTGATCTGTGCAAGATGTATGCATTTAAATAAAGCATTTTCCCATAGAATTGGGAGGGAGAAGAGGCGTAGAAACAGATTCAAAATGTGTAAGCTTCTCTTTTAAATTTGTAACTATTTAATTGCTTACGAAATATGAATGAACTTCCCATTTCAGCTTTCTTTTCCCCTTAGGCTCCTGATGTAAATTGAAAAGTCTAACAAAATGCCCATAACGGAGATTTTGCTATCGAGATCAAACCTTCTGAGCAGTTGTGATCAGAAATACAGATAAATCATCATGATTTTACCAGGTGGTGTGTGAATTGCCTGCAGTGTCATACCCTTCAGACAGGGCTGTGCTACTGGCTAGTGAAGATGAGAAACTTGAGTGGTAGGGCTTTGCCCATACCTGTCATTAAGTAAAAACCTGGCTATTCCAGACAGTGGGGATTTTATTCTGAGATTCCCTTTAAAGAATACATGCTGCCCTAAAAAGAATTGTCCCCAAAATTATAAGCTATAATGCAAAAGAAAATTCTGAGCAGATGAGTTGCACCTAAATAATGTGATAGTTAAATCTCAGCCTCATCCCTTAAGTGAATAGCTCAGTTTCTTTAATCTCCAAGCTCCTGTCAAATAAACCAGAAGTCAAGAGAAGACACACTACTTCATGCCCAGCTTGTAGGTCAGAAAAAGGAGCACTGCAAAAAGAGGCATAATAGTGTGTGCATTATTAGAGACAAGCTAAGGTGAGCTGATGTGGAATGGCACTTCCTGTAGAGCTGTACAGTAGAATTTATATGCATTTTGGTTTAGGCCACTCACTAAAAAGAGAAAAAAAGAAAATGTCTTAGAAACATACAAATGGGGCCACCATCTTTTGTACACGCAGAATTATTCTCTACTACAACTTTTCTTTGATAAGGTCTGGACTGCAATAGATTGTATGGTTTGGAGCCTGAAAATTAAAGAAGGATGCTGACCTACTGAACAGAGTCCATATTAAAACAAGCCTTCTTCACATCACTGCAGTGAAGGAGAGAATAAAGTGATCTTCTTCTCTGTGGACAGGCAGCTTAACTCTCAGCAAGGGTGAAAACATCTGAAGCACTGGAAGGGATTACTGTTAATAGACTGTGGAGTCTCCATCACTGGAGATCTTAAAAAGCAGGATGGACGAATGCCTCCCAGAAATGGGTTAGATGCAGTTGACCCTCCTGTAGGTCAAGAATTCAGTTTAGATGACTTCAGAGAGCCCCCTGTTTCATATGCTTTTGTAGTTCATGTGAGATTGAATCCAACTCCATTCAACTCCAGTGCCTGAAGGAAGAGGAAAGGGAAAAGGAGTAAGTGGAAAGGGGAAATAGTTTTGAAAAATGGTGCCATCTGTGCTAGAAGAAGGCACAGTATTTTAAGTCTTCTCCTCTTATGCACTGTGTCACATCTTTATTTTTCAAGGCTTCTTTAAGAAGCGGTTAACACGAAGCACTCCTATCCTTTCTGATAGTGGGGAAAAAAGTTATCTCATTGGAAGATAATTTGTGTCTTGGGTCCAGTGCTAATTATTTTTCATTTCTACCACGAAATGCACACAAATGTGTCAATAAAATGTATCTCCCTCCCTTATTTAGTAGAATGGTAGTCTTAAAGCACTTTCATAGCAGCTTCAAATGTATTTCAGATCAAAGCCATATTAGACATGCTATGATATGACAAACAAAAGCCTCTCTCTGTTGATAACAAATTATGAGTTTCCCAGAGTCCTGCTGGTACAGCAGCCATTGATACAAATTAAAATCATTTGATGATGAATCATTTTGAATTTGCCAATAGGTTTTTTTCAGTAGTTGAAATGCTCATTGACTCCTAAAGTTCATGCTGAGATGGAGGAATTCTGACCTCCATCACAAAGTTACTTTGGAGGAAGGTGGGAGAAGAGCCAGCAAAGACCTTAAACACAGCAGCGCCTGGCAAGTTTCAACTCACAGCTCAGACAGAAAAGTCACTGGCAGGGAGAAAGCCTTCAGCTCTGTTATGGGGACTTCAGGTGTGCCTTTCTTCTTGGCTGTGCCGTACAGAGGGAGAAGAACAAGGGAAGATGAGGAACTGGTGTAAAGTAAGGGATGAATACTGTGTGTGGGTATTTGTGCTTACCTTGGCATGAGACAGAAGGGTTTTCACAGCACCCCAACAGTGAATGCACTACCCACATCTACAGATACAGAGGTACTAACGTTGCAGCAGCTGGCATTGTATCTAACTTCTCTCAAGTATCCTGTTTCCCAGGATAGCTGTCAAACTTACTTAGGGAGTCTGTTTTCATTATGGTTAAAGCAGTGCTGATACACCAGTAAAGTCAAGAAAATTGAAACAAAACAGGGAAAACCAAACAAACAAAACACACACACACACAAAAAAACAAACACGAATAAAAAATAAACAAAATAATAATTAAAAAAAAAAAACAACACAAACTGAAAAAAACCTACCCAACAAAATCCCAAGCCAACTATTTGTATCCCTCATTCCTGTTTAGAGACAGCGTTGTCTGTTCTTGCTTACCTTTTTATATAGCAGATAAGGCAGGGTCTCAGCAGCTTTCTGAAGGCACTACTAACCAGCACTGTGCCCCAGCACTGCTGCACCTTGGCATTCTTCTATGAAGTACTGACCAAGTCCTCAGCAGCCCGATCTGAATTTGGGCTTGGCCTGCCTTGAGCAGGAGGTTGGACGTAGAGACTTCCCAAAGTCCCTTCAATTTCAATGATTCTGTAAGTGATGCAGCACATGGAGTGTTACTAGTACTGAACCATTATAAAATTACAATGCACTCTTAATGGTGTCATCTGCCAAGGTATGGTAAGACCAGTATTT
>JBCJKH010045745.1:0-20079 GCA_039877255.1 Loriculus beryllinus | reverse complement strand
GATTATGTTGGTTTTGTTGTTTTTTTTTTTTTTTAACTGTCAAGCTTTGCTCCAGTTAAGTCAGTCACACGTACAAGACTAAGCCTTCATGATCATAGGACTATGGTAGACGTTTTCTGTGGATGTTGAGTTAGGGGAAAAAGTGGCTTAGAAATAAGGGCAGGAAAGGACTATTCCTGTATCTTTAAAAAAATAAATAATGTCAGTGGTTGACAAATGACTCCTATGATGCTGAAGACCACTTCGTGTTACATGTGTGTGTGTGCAACCAGATGCAACACACCACAAGTTTTCCTAGGCACAGGCATCACATCTTGATGCCATGGCAAACCACACACAGAGTGCTACTGCTTCTAGGCTGAGTCAACAAGAAGAATTAAATATAGACAAAAATTAAGGGAATGAAGATGATAGAGACTTTGCAGTTGCTAGCTGAAAAGAAAATAGATTTTGGATTGCAGCAGTGGAGGGCGGAAATCAAGATGCGCTTGGGATGCCTCTGATTACTGTTCCTGCAGTACTGCACCACAACCTGAACCAGGAACCAAATCTAACCCCCAAAACATTTGTAGGGCCACAGAAATGGAGTTGAGCAGAGGATGCGGAGCTGAACTTTACTGTTAAACACACAACGGTGAGACTAGCTGCAGAATAGCTGTAATCTAAAGGTAAGTGACATAAACATGCAAGTTCCTCGACATGCAACGCTTAAGTCTCTTTTTTTGGTCAATAGACTTAAAAAAAAAAATTAATTTTGGGTCCCTGTTTTGCTAGACTGTGAATCCTTTAAACACAACAGACTTGGTTCCTAGCTGGGGGATAACCACAAGCCAATTAGAAGTTAAATTGTTGAGCAGTATGCATCTAATTGAAGTCTCTACTTTCTGCCTGCTATTTTTAGTGTTTGGACTGAGCTGCAGCTCCACATAGGGTATAATCATGTTTATTTAAGAGCAACATGTACCTCAGTGAGAAAAATAAAATCCAGGAGGCAGAGCTGTTTTTTTACCAAACATACATGGGTGGGTGGTACACTTCAGGTCTAGACTGCTCTGCCTCTCTTGTTGTACACTATCTTCCATTGGGCATGCGTCTTTTTTTTTGCTTCAAGACAGTGCCTACATGTTCATGCACATGCTTTAATGCAAAGTGCATTTTCCCAGTTATTTTACTGTCACTTATTGTCATCTACTATAATGATTTCTTGATCGTCTTCTACATACATCTGAGCAGTAACAAGAGACTCTGGTTGTGCTGGAACAAACAGATGGGGCTGACTCGCTTATAATTTAGAAGGTAAAAAGATGAAGATGTCCTGAGCCAGGCCACTTCCCAGGGAAGTTTGAGGGTATTCTGGGTATGTTCTCAGGTATTGAAAAGTGGTTTGAATGGCAACAACAAAGTGATTGTGTTGGAGGTTTTGGGTAGTTTGCAGCAAGAGGAGAAACATAGAAAATGGTTATTTGCTGGAAGTTTTCAGTGTCTGGGCTCTAAATAGTCATGGAACTGGTAGGACTGGGATGGGGCAACTTCAGCATCAGGTAGGACGTCTTGAAAGTCAAGACATTTTTGTTTATGCTTACTGAACAAATAAAGGGCCCAGAATGAGTGGAAAGCAGGACAAAGGTACCAAATCCAATTAAAAATAATACGAAAAGGACCTTTCCAGCAACTTGTCAAGTGGACATGAAGACTGAGACAAGTCAACAGTAAATCAGAGTGTGGACAGCCATGGGATAGATGATGTTGAGTTTCAAATGAGACCATCAAATCAGTGCTGTAAGAGCAGGGGATAATGACATGACCACATGGGACACATGTTGGGAATCAGAGCAGAGATGAATAGAGTCATAATATGAAGCACAGCCTGAAAAATGAGGGAGGAAAAGCTTAAGAGCTTTAAGCAGTTTTTTAGCCAGAGGTTGCAACAGAAGCTCTGGCTCTGCCAAAATGCCACATCAGTCATCTTAGCTTTAGCAATGATAAGAAAGGAGATAAGGAGATCACTTTGTACCTTAAAAAGCTCTGTCTGTCCTGTGACTGCTCATCATGACCTAATCAGCTTGTTTCATTAAAACTCCTCAAGGAAGTAAACAAAAAACAAAACCCCAGCAGAAACTGCAGCAGTGTTATACTTGTTCTTAGTAACATCTGATTTTTCCCAGTAATTTCTATATTATATATGCCTGTGGAATAGCTTGTGTTCATGCCAAGTCACATTGGGAGGAAAATAGTGGGGTTTTTCTCAGGAATTTTTCATACATTCTTCTTTCTCACCACAAAAAGGGTCTGAGTTTTTCCAGTGAGAAGCCATAAATTTTATTAAAAAAATTCCCACAGTGATTTATCCCATTTCAGTGGCTCTGCAAAATACAAAGCCAGTATTAAACAAATGCTGCAGTGCTATTTCTAAAATACACACCTGGAAAGATAAGCCTCAGAACTTCATCCTAGAGGATGCCCTTGCTTCTTATCTTGTTTCACAGCATTGGGTGCGAAATCCTCAGATGGAGGCAATTCGAAAATTAAAAAATTTTGATGAGGAAATAAACCCCAAAATATACACAAACTGATGTTCTGAGGATCAAGAATATTTAAGGGACAAGCTAAGATATTGAGGTTGTTGAGTTACCTAAGCACTACTATAGAACACACTTATCCTTTAGCACACAAATGCAGGCAATGGTCTTCAGATTTTAATGACAAAGTTTTATTAGCAGCAGACTACATACTAGTAAGAAGTGTTCAAGACTAAGGTGTTATGACAACAACAAAAAAAACCCCGAACAAACAAAAAATCTCTAGCTTTTAAAGGCTCTTACTAAATATTTATTTAATTACACCCACAGCTTCCGACAGAGTCAGATCTAAGAAAGGATTAAGATGCCCAAATACAAAAGGGGTCTGACATTCTAGGCCATTGTATTTCTGACACAGTGAAAAATGCCTAAAAACAAAAGCTGAGGAGCACCATCAGGAACATGATGCCGGGTCCATTCCCATCTTCAGAGGGTATTTAAACACTTCTTGAAGCTAATTCCACAGTCTACAGATAATGCTTGTACTGCACAGCTATGCTGCCATCAGCACAGAAGGCATTATGTCGTGAGCTCAAAGGACAGGGCATCTAGGACACACAAACAGGACCCTACATGACATCAGAAACTTCATGGGGCAGAACCTGGCCTCCCAAACCCAGAATGAAAGTTCGGCAACATGGACAGATATCTGTTAAGCAACAGATGAGTATGGAAAAAACGCAGACATGAGGGCTTCAGCTAATACCTGGATTTGCTCAATAGCAGGAAAATAAGGCACTAGGGAACTTCCAAGCATTAGAAGCATTCACCACTAGCTTGCTGACAACTACTGTATGAACAAGAGGTCAAACAGCAACCCATAGGGCAGCACATAACTTGATATTCAACATGTCAGTAAACTTCTAAAATGCAATGAAACCTGGAAGTCCTGCAAGGGAGAAAACTAACATTCTTCTGTCTAGCTAGTTGCTGTTGAGTCATTTTGAAGTGCAATGGTATCATGAAGACTCCAGTATAAATGCAACATGTATTTATAATCCCCATGATACAAAGAAGTCCACAGAGGCAGCTATAGGCTATTTTGCTGGACAATAAGGATCCTACCAAAATTGTGTGCCATTGATGATTCCTTGTACCAAGCTCTCAAAAAAAACCCAAACAAACAAACCAAAAAACCCCAACCTCAAACCCAACTTCATGGGCTTTAAAAGCTACCCAAACAAGCTTTACAGGTTAGATAAAAGCTGGAGGCATCTTTCCCCAAAACAATGCTTTGGCCAACAATTAAATGATAGTTTTTAAGAACATAATATCTAAACCAAAATAAATACAAGTTATTCAAAGCTCTGGAAAACCATCATATGTACAAATTTTCAATGCACATGACAAACTGAAGTTATTCCCCTCCCTGTTGATTACTTCAGCTTGCAGTGGATCAAGATGTAACCTGGAAAATACTAAGCTGGTTTCTCCTCGCCGGTGCCTCCATTTAGTGTGGTGGTTCTACTGCCAGTTTTCAGCAATTTTGAACTTGTGCTTTCCTCAGATTCTGAGCTCCCAAGAGAATATAAAATTGTACAAAAAGGATTTAAGCACACCAATAATTTGGGTCATAAGGCTTATATTTCGCATTCCCTCTGTTTTGTAGTTGCTCAGACAAATAGACTGACAGCAGCTGCAACCAACAAGCGCTGCTGGCTTACTGATTAAAATAATAGAGTGCTCAGGCAAAGGGCATCCATTTCAGGAATGAGATTAGCCCTTTATCACTCTGATGGAAGCAGAGTAGGTCACTGGCACATGGCCAGATTTTATGGACTAGAAAGTCCCCATCTGCCTCCAAAGGAACTCCTCACCAGGTTGAAGCTGAAAGCTCTCCCCAACACACAATGGGACAAAAGACTTCAATATTGCTCATAATGATACCTTGTCTTGAAAAGGGGAAGCCAAGACAATATCTTGCATGAATAACTTCTCTAAAATGTGCACAAATACTCTGGGGCAATGCTGAGTTTGAGTAGGAGCTTTGCCCATGAATGAAGGTGTTGGCCCTAACCAGCCTGGGGACAAGGAGGCTGGCTGCTTCCTCAGCAAAGATGCCTGAAAAAAAGACACCTAAACATGCCACCCTGTAACCCTGATGGTCTTAAAAAAAAAAAAAATAAAACAAAACAAAACAAAAAACAAAACAAAACAAAACAGAAAAGCTACATGTAGAAGCAGATTTCTGCACAAGGATTTGTGTTTAAGGCTGAAAGCTCAAGAGTCCATGAGACGGATAAATTAAATCATCCCTGTGGATGGGAATGGAGTAAAGTACTGTCTAAAAACAGCTCCAGACTCTTGCTTTACTTCCTCTCTGAGTGCAGCCCATGGGTTGTGGTATGCAAGAAGCAAGTCTCCAAATAGGGGAAAAAAATAGGCTCATGCCCATCACTCATCCCCCTATACAGGCTGGGCTACAGCCAAAAGAAATTACATTTACTTGGATGATCATTTATGGTCAGGCATTCTTCCTGGCTAAAGCACCTAAAACCTCCCTAACGTGAGATGTCCGCGATAACAAACCCACCATGACAGGGAAGGATAAGCACAGGCCAGTCCTTTGGGAGGATGGGCAGTTTGGGGCTACCTAAAACCAGCAGAGACCTGCTCATATACAAGTTAAAGAGGAAAGAGCAGAGCAGAAACCTCTGGCAGACATTTGTAATGGAAATTGGCTCCATTAGCATTTCACTTCTTCCACTTTACCCCATGCACCACAGCCTGTTCTCTTTCAAGCTGGTTGTGTGAAAGTCCCCAAGCTCCTCCCAGAGACAGATGACCTCAGCTTGGCATTCGGTGCAAAAAAAATCCTTTTCATTAGACGAGGATTCAAGGGAGGCTCTCCACACTTAAAGACTACAGGACCATGGCTGGACCTTTTATACCATCTGTTCTCATCCTGCTATGCACTAACGGAGTGGTGCTTCTTCAATGTGAAAGCTAAAGTAAACTAAATTATTATAATTAATTTTAACTTTTATTTACTGTTCCTTGTGTGAGTCCAATTATTCTGAAAAAGAACTGTTAGTTCCAGGTCTTACCTGGCCAGGATTATCTGACTTCTTTCCAAGCTTTGAATCTGTCATTTTTGAAGTGCCACCTGCATACCACAAGAGTAGCCATAAAGCTACAAATCACCTGTGGATCAATAGAAAATAGAGAATGAATGTTAAGGTGAAAGATCAAAATGACATGAAAATACTTTCATCTGTGGTTAGTTGGCTTTTAGGATTAAAAAAAAAAAAATAAAAGAGCAAGTGAACCAGTGTTGGAACATGTTCTTCCACACTTTGGCCTTCTGTACGTTTGTGACTTATGATGGCATTGACATATTTTCAAGTCAAACTCATGAAACCCAGGCATGTTAAACAGCACACAGTGGAATTACTTTTTATTTACTTTTCATTTTTCAAAGCACATCCACCTTATGTGGTGGCTAGACACTTCTACGAGAAGTCCTTCACTGGGCACGAGAAATACAGATGGAGGATGTGCCTGAAGTTTCAGGAGATCATTTCAACATGGCCATTACAACGGAGGGCAAGATGGGGCTCTGAGTCACTGCTTGCTTGCCTGCCAGGGTCATTCTTCTATGAATGGAAGCTCTAGCACAATCACTTACTCTTCTCAAAATCAGCATCTTGAACCAATTACATATTTTAGATGAAGTATAGTTTCAAGCTAGAAATAAATAAATTAAGATAGACCAACACTTTCCTGTGGGTCTGACACCCATATATTTGCAGCCCAAGATCATTTTTTCAAAGAGACAACAGAAAGGCCTTAAGAAGCTGATAGTCAAGAAAAACAAAAGTAATAATTAAATAAAATCCACCACTCAGACACTTCCAGTGTCATTCTTCCCACTGCCAATAATCAGCAGTTAGAGACTTCCTCAGCCAGTGAGCACATCCGAACCACTGTCTTCTATGAAATTGCCTTGTCCCCATGTGACTTAATTTATGAGTTTTCATTTTGTGGTCATCAGTTACACAACTTGGCAGCATGCTGGGCTTGCTTTAAACTCACTGGCTGAGCAGTCCATCTCCTTGCATTGCAAGAAACAAAAATAACCCCTTGATCACCTCCTCAGCATTGTTTACAGCTTTACAGACCTCTCATACCCTCCCTTAGTCAGCTCTTTCCCAGCTGAGAAGAGCTGCCAAACCTTTCCTTGTATGGGAGCATGCTCTCACCTCCTTACCCTTTATTTTCCATGGTTCTGCTATACAACATGCTTCTGGAGTCACTTGTTGTTGCCATGTTGTCCTGCAATATTTTCCTAGTCTGCTATTGGGATCTTTTTCTTCTTTTTAACTTTTCTCCAGATTTACCTATCCTGACTCTACACCATGTACAGTATCAAAAAAAAGAACAAAAACCAAAAAACAAAACAAAACAAACAAACAAAAAAAAAAACCAAAAAACAACCAACCAACCAAAAAACTGTGGGGTTTTTTGTTGTTGTTGTTTTTAAGAAGTTAAGAGCTATACAGCACAAGTCCCAGTATCCATCCTGTTAGGACATCATCACTTCCACTACAAGCAACAGCTATTCACACCCTTGGCTTACTCCTCAGCTACTTCAAAGGAAGGGGAAAACTTTGCTTTCTCCAGCAGCCACAGCTTCATCTTTTTAGTGAGGTTTCTCACCAAGGTTTTAGCAATCAGATGGATCACCTTCTTCTACCTCCTTGTTGATTCTTTTAACCACTTCTAGACTACCAAAGCACTGCTTTCTCACACAAAATTCACACTGACTCTTTGTCCACTACACAATATCCATCCATTCATCTACAGTAACTTCTCTTTACTCATCGAACCATTCAGACCCAGGATTTGTAAAGGTGGGAGCCATTCCTACCAGATGCTCAGAGGAGAAAGGCTTAACATCCCATTGCAGCCCAGCTGCACCTCTCACCCTCTCCAGCCAACTCTTTCATCGAGCCACAGCCATTTGCATGCTGATGGACTTATTACTCACTTAAATCACCTGCTAATGGGTCCCCTCCCTCACTGGCGGTAGATTAGAAGCTCTGCCCAGAAGTGCCCTCCTTAAGTATCTCAGTTATCCTCACCCCCCTCTTAAGGTGTTAATTAGAGACACAAGTCAGGCACTGGGGGGCAAAGAGGGAAGAGCGGGGGAAAAAAGCTACTTGGGAGGGAAAATAGTAATAAACACCACTCTGGATTAGCAGGGGTGTAGTGTGTGTGTTTGATGGAGCAAAAGGAATGGAGTAAACACACCTTTAATGCTCTACAAGGGGTGGTGATGAGCTGGGCTACCTGGATGCTCTGCTTCCCACCACTCTAAGTAAGATCAAAGCTTACTTCACCAAGCCCTCAGCTGAAAGACAATAAAGAACAGCTTCAGCAGGTGGGTTAACACCCTGCAAGAAAAAACCCACCCCCAAATGTAAGGAAAAACAAACAATCAAAAAACCAAAACCTGAAAAGCTTTCTGTATTGCATTACACGCATAAAGGTTTTCACCTGTTGTGTCTGCTCAGGGCTTTTATCTTTCTAAGCCAAAACGTTCAGTTTTCTGCTCTGTGTCAGGAGAGATGAGTATAAAATAAAACAACCTCAGAACTTTAATTGTCCTAATGTTTGTGGGTGGATTTAAGGACTTCTGTAACCCTATCTTGCACTGTATGAGTACGGAGAGAAGTTCCTTGGACAAGAGGTTTTATTGGCATGGGGGTTTAGTTTTAAATGTGATGTGAAGATCTGTGGAAGCAATAGAGGCACAAACATCTATTTAGAAGCTTTGTTTTAAAAGGAAGAAAGGATATTTCTTAGGTTACAACTCGGGGCAAAACACATTTCTGAAAGAGCTTGGGAAGAAAATGAGAAGAAAATAGTATTTGCCTCCATGAAAATTAATTTCACCACAAATCACAGTAAAAACTGCCATGTCCCACGGTACCCCCTCCTTCCCTTGTTAGATTAATGCCTTTAGACCAGTATTGTCACTGGGAGCAACAGAGAGAGGGTTCTGATCATCTTGAAATCTCCTTGAAACCTGTATCCATAGTGCAGACAAATCGTCTCAGGAAAACCATAGCATAGGTGGAAGAGTGATTCCATTTTCTCTTCAAATCATTGATACATTTAAACAGCCCACGTAACCTTGGGGCTGGGATAGGGCTATTGGGTACTGGGGTGTTGCTTTGTCACTTTTAGCTGAGTACTGCAGAGATGCAAGGTATACAACAAGCCAGTGGTTAAGAGTTCAGAAAGGTCTTTAAAAAAAAATTAAAAAAATCAATAATGAGGCAAATTAATAGCAAATTACCCTGCAACTCAATATTGAAGGGAATGGGACTTCTAAAACCTGTAATATTACACTTGTAGCTTTCAGGAGGAGTATGTGAAGGAGTGGACCCTTTAGTGGACCCTTACTGTCTTCTACCACTGCAGAGGCTCAAACCCCACTTCGTTACATGCTGCTTTTTTATCCGCCCTTCTACAGAACCTCAAAAGGTTCTTTGGAGGGGGTATCACTAGCTCCCTTCCCCTGCCTCTGCTAACCTGGGCAATGTACTCAGTTTAAGGGATGAGCAGGGCAAGCACTGTACCCTCATCCTTTGCACAGGGCTGTGCTGCCTATGTAGCAGTGACAATGAGACTGTCCTCACTTATGCTCTGCCAGGCCTGAAGCCACCCTTCCACTGGCTCTGCGTGATGCAGGATTTAATTTGGAGTAATGAAGGAGAAGAGTTATATTTGCAGAAGGATGTAAATCTGTGCTGCCAGCAACCACTCATTAGGAGAGGCTGCTTTACAATGTTCTGGGTTTTTATTCTTATAAATAACAATATTTCAATTCTTCAAGCTTTATTGTTAGCTCTCCCAGCCCCTATGGCCAGGAACAGCAAGTAAACAAGAGGCTCTAAACCTTCTTGTCCATCAAACCCTGCTTTATTAATTAGCTCTTCTCTTTGCTTAGAATATGAGGGGTTTTTTTCTGTCTTTTAGGGGAGAATAATTTCATTGTAGAGGAGACAGTGGGGGAAGTGCATCCTGAGATGCCATTTATGACGGGTGTTACTGGATTGTGTGTCACGTGCTGAGCTAATGAGGCTTTCCATGTTTTCTCTCTTTGGATAAGTTCATGAGATCCAGATCTGCACACACCTGCCAGTTCAAACTTAAGGGCTTCCAACATCCCACATCCCATTTTTTTCTGTTCAACTTCCCCTATGCTTGCCTTTTTTTAGGGGGGTGGGATGGGGGAGGTTGCATGTGTTCATTCATGTTTTCTGAAATACGGAGCATGTGCTGGGTGAGAAGGGACCATGGTGACGCTGCTTATTTATTCCTCAGGGCATCCCAATGCTACCACCCATCTTCCAGGTGCCTCTGCCCTGTACTGGTGGCACAGGCACCTTTGGTTTTGCTTCTGCCTCCCTGTGACCACATTTGCAGGTCAGGGCTCAGGTGCTATTTACTCACATTTTTGAGCTCCTGCTGGCACTAAATGAAAATTTTTACTTCCCAGGCTGCGGATGATCCCTCATCTGGGAAGCAGAAAGTTCTTTTTAAATCATTTCCCTCTACATGGGGTTATGTGCTCCCTCCTTTGCATTTCCTGTAGCTGT
Organism: Loriculus beryllinus; assembly: GCA_039877255.1. Classification (NCBI taxonomy): domain Eukaryota; kingdom Metazoa; phylum Chordata; class Aves; order Psittaciformes; family Psittacidae; genus Loriculus; species Loriculus beryllinus. The sequence goes on along the minus strand of JBCJKH010045745.1, from coordinate 9,890 downwards.
GAGCTTGATTCAGCACCAGTTGGTACTTGCAGGTACCTGTGAGAGCTGCAGTTCAGGTTCATATTCAGTAATCCCATGTACCAGTGCAGTCCTCAAAGTCCCTAAATAGGCAGCATTAATGCCAGAGGCACCAAAGAGCAGCTAGCAGGTGACATTTTAAAACAAGACATAGCACTACTGGAGCATCCCTGCAAATGGGACACAGGGCCCTCAAGAGCCACAGGTTCATATTTGGACTTCAGGTACAAAACGCTTTTGGGTTGTTCATCGTTTTGCATCCTGAACACCTTCCACAGACTGCAGGGTAGCCAAGGGTAGCCTGCTAGGTATGCACAGGACAGACACTGCACTTGCTGCCCACCAGCCCCATACTGCATGACATGGCCCCCACACTCTCTCCATGCACATTTACAAACACTTGTAATAGGTGAACAGCATTAGAAGTTAAAGGAGATGGGAAAACAATGCATATTTGCAGCTTTCTCTCCCTCCAGGCCACCCCAAAAGGGAGAAAAAGCATAGTAACAGGCTGCAAAGTTAAGTGAAAAATAAAGTCTTGGTTGCGCATGGAGCAAAGATTATGCAATGGACCAGTTAACATCACTGTGCTCCTCAGCACTTGCCCCATGGTCAGCTACATGCTGCAGTCCAGCACAGCCCTTCCAGTGATCTTTTGCTCTCTCTTAACCCCTTGGAAAAGTTGGCCAGGTGGGCATTTTGCTGCCACTTGCCCTTCCTTCCCAGAGCCCTGGCCATGGTGTCCATCCTTGCCCTGCATGCGGCAGTCAGAGAGTACTGGTGGCTACCATGGCACACTGGTAATTCCTAGAAAGCAGTTGAATAAATATTGATAACCAAAGAGCCTTTCCCATGTGGTATCAGTGGTGAACCACCCCTCTCCCTCTCCCCCTCCCCCCTTTGGGCATTTTCACTGCAGGGCACATCTCCCCTCACACTCAAGCAGCCTGGGCTCATTTTAAAGAACGGTTTATTCGCTCAGAAACAGACGGTCACATCTCTTTGACCGAGATTTAAAATCCCAGTGTGTACAAAGTCACAGTCACGGCTTGCAGGGCACACGGCAGCGCCCTCGGAATAAAAAGTCATTCAAAATCCCAGCGCTATGTACAGCTAAGTGCCAGCTCAAGTATTCACAACACAGTAACGTACTGCAATTAGTTGCTTAAAAGTAGTTCCCTTGAGAAACAACCTTCTGCTCCGGCAGAGCCGGAGTCTGTTCCGTCCTGTCCATCCAGTGATGCTCAGTGTTGCTGGCAGGTGTGCAGTCGGGAGGCATCGGCAGGGCCATGCTCTCGCTGGAGGCGGCACACCAGCCCCTCGGCGCACTGGCACCGCTGGAAGATCTCCAGGCCATGGGTGCCTTTCCGACGGTGCCGGGTACACACCTGCCCTTCCCGCAGCACCGGCTTGCAGATCTTGGACCAGAAGTGACGGGCACAGCACAGCCCGGCTGCACAGTCTGAAGAGCGTAGGCAGAAGTCCCCTTCCTCACCTGTGTGGGGACAGCACGGCATGTGCTCAGCCCAGGATGATCCCACTGGGATGAAGCGGCAGGGTGGGCATCCCCCATAGGGGATAGTGAGGCAGGATGCACAGCCTGCACTGCTCCATAGGGAGCAGTGAGGCAGGATGGGCAACGCTGAAGGGGACAGTAGGGTCACAACACGGCTTGACCCAACCCTTACCTTTGGCAGTGGGGAGCCAGGCGGGAGCGGGCGTCCGTCGGGTCAGAACTTCAGTGCCGATCTCATCCAGGTCGGTGGCTCCCTGGGGTAGCTCCGGGGGCGTGCAGAGTCCTGCGGGAAGCAGCGGGATGGCTGTCAGCCATGGATGGACCTCAACAACCGCTCCCGCGGACGCCCCCAGGGTGTCGTCCCCCCTCCCCAAGCTCTGCCGCCCCTCACCGTTACTGCAGGTCGTGCCGGGGCAGCACATTGCATCGCGCAGACAGCGTTTGCGGCGTCTCCGGCAGGCGAGGCAGAGCGGGGCTCCCCCGCCGCGGGCCGCTCCTCCACAAAACTCCTCGGGGCCACAGTCCTCGTCCTCGGCGCAGGGGAAAGGCTGGAGAGGGGGAAGAAAGGAAATGGGGTCAGCGCGGCCGCCACCCCCCCATCCCCAGTGCGTCCCTCCATCTCCCGTGTGTGCCCCCCCCTCCATCCCCAGGGAAGCCCCTTTCCTACCTGCCGGGTGGCGGCCGGCGGTGGCTTGTTGCTGCCGTCGAATGGGGCGGCGGGGGGAGCGCTGGCCTCGGCCCCTACCCCCGGTGGGGGTCCCTTGATGGAGTTGGAGCTGAGCGCGCCGCCGGGTGCCGCCGCCCGCCCCGCCGGGGCCGCGCAGCTGAGCGCCGCCAGCAGCGCCACCAGCCCTCGCATCCTCGTCCCGTCCCCTCCCAGCCCCTTGTCCCCGGTGATGTCCTATCCGCGAAGAAGCTCCCGCGGCCCCCAAGCAGCAGCTACCTGCGCTGCCCGCCGCCGCCTTTATACCCCTGGGGGCTGCCTCCTGCGCCCGCCCCCTCGGGGAGGAGGGCAAGGCGGATGGGATTTCAAAGGGTCCCCGGGGGGTTGTGACACCCCAAAACCGCCCCCACCCCGCCCCGAGGGCTCCATCATTGGCCGCCGGCCCGGGAAGGGGGTTTCGCAATAGCGAAGGCAGACACCACCGCCACCACCGCCGCCCCCCCTGCCCCGATCCCCGGCCAGATGCTCCGCATGCCCCGCCGCCGTCTCCAGCCGGGCGCGCCGCCTCGCCCGACGGGAAGGGACGGGAAAAGAAGGGGAGGGAGGGGGGAGCACCCCATACACTCCCCCCAGTGTCTGGGAGCCACGGTGGGATGCAGAACGGCCGCCCCCCCGGTGACAGAGGCAGTCCTTTGGTCTCCTGTAAGTCTGCGCCCCCCTCCCCCGCGCCCTTCCTGGCGCCAGCGAGACTTTACAGGAAGGGAGGGGGCCGCTCGGCACCCCCCGGCCAGGTTGAGGGGGGGTGCGGGGAGACGGGACATGGGAGGGGCTGAGCCCCCAGTTGGTGTCCCCCCCCCCCCCACTCCCGGGCACTCGCCTGACCCCAACCAGGGCAGCTCCTCGGTTGGGATGGGGGGGACAACACCGCCGGGGGCAGCTCCCTGCACTTTGATGCGGGGAGGTCTCCCCTTTCACCCCACCCCCCCGGCCCCTCCATCGGAGCCCCCGGGGCGCCGCGGTCTCCCCGCTCCCCCTCCGAGCCTCCCGCTCCGGGGCGGCGAGGCGCCGCTGTCACCCCCGCGCCCCCTTGCGGCCACGCTGGGGTAGCGCGCCCCCCATCCCGCGGAAGGCTGTGCAAGCGCCGTTTAGGAACGCCAGTTAATTAAATCGGCTTTTCACGATGACGTCTTCGCGCTCGCATTTATTTGTTTTAGTTGGGTTTGGCAGAAAATACAGTAAAAAACCAAAGCCCAAGCACCGCACCGCCGCCGAGCCCACCGTAAGTGCTTATTCCCCCGAGGGTGGGTGATTTCAGATGTCACACTCCTGCAATCAGAACCTCAGCGGTGCTCACACACCTCCAGCGCAGCGGGTATCGCTGTGACTCCGCAGGAGCTCCTATCAGGTATTTCAGGTCCAAGAGGCTCAAGCTGGGCTAATAATTATCTGGGAAGGTTTCAGCGAGCACCTAACACAGGTGCCGGCGGAAGCGGTGCTGCTGAGTCAGCGCTCGGCAGACGTCCCTGCCGCAGCCAGGTGAACCGGGGCCTTGCTGGTTTTAGCCTGCAAGAATGAAGGCCACACCTTGCCCCCAAGCCCCTGTATTCCCCTTGCAGTTTCAGGTGAGCGCCACCAAGGGTTTTTATTGTATTATTGACTTGCATCTGCGATTGCTGCATCCTGCAAATGCATTTTGCAATGTTTCCCGGCTCCTGCTTATGCAGTTAGTGAATTTGTATCCCTCTTGGGAGGATGTTTACATGCTCCTGTCTCCAGTTTTTACCTGTCCCTGCGTCCACATTGCACTGAAGTACACCCTTAACCTTGACCTTGCTAAATGAAACTGTGTCACACAGGGGTTGAACTGTTTCTCAGGGATGGATTTAAATCTATTGGGAGTGTCAGTCTCAGCATCCTGACCACCGCATCATCCTGCACACAGAAGTGATGTCTTCATGACATCCCATATCTCTGCTGCCGTTAGAGGCTGTGCCTCTCTTGTCACATCTTGGCATTTGCCATGAGGGGCAGCAATGACAAGGACACCATCTTTTTTGACACAGGTGTTGTCTGCAGTCACATCCTACCTATGGATGATGCAACATGTGTTGGAAGTATGGTCCCTTCCCAGCTGCATGCCCTGGACTCGCTTATATTGGCAGCAACCAAAATATAAAGTGAATTCTTCATCCCTGAAGAATAAACATGCCACAAATGTGCTTATTGGTTAGTTCACAGAAAAAATTGGCTGTACTTGAGCTGTGGGGCTCACTCAGTGCCAACCCTGCTTGAAGCAGGACCTCCTATCAGCCTCAGACCTCTTTGCCCAGGCTACTCGGGGTGATGCTGGTGCTCAGGTAAGTCCTGTAGTAACTGTGGCCATTTGCCTTTGCAACCTGCAGGAAATCTGGATCCCAGTATTAATCTCCAACTACCACGCATTTTGTTCAGTTGTGTTTTACTGCATACGATCACAACAGAGAATAAGCCCCCCAATTTAATCACTAACCAGAACTCCTCTCCCAATCTTGGCTTCTGCTGTGGAAGAGAGCCACCAACAAGTCGTTCAAAAGTAATTATTTTTATTTCAACTCTATAAAGTATACAACAGGCACTCGGCAATTACAGCTGCAGGGAAAATACAGAGCAAAACAAAAGCAGTTAAAGTTTATGAAAAAAAGGTCTTAAATCTACATCAAAAGAATGCAACCGGCCAGTGACCGGTGGATGACTGACATTTGTCTGACAAACAAAACCTCTTTCATGTAGGAAGAAAACTGGAAAAAAATAAGAATCTGAACCAAACGGCTAGTGTAAAAACAGCGTAAAGTGGGACTTGGGACAATGGGCAGCTCAAAACAAAAATTTCTCCCTTTTGCCAGTAAGGCTCTAAAACTGCCCAAGTCTCAGCGTTACGGCTGGTTTACACAGCCACGGAGCTGTGGAGGACAAAAAGCTTCCAGCTTCCCAGCTCAGCTTTGTGAGAGTGCCGAGGGCTCGCCTCCACAGTAGTTTGCATATAAGAGTCAGGGGAAAAGCACAGATCCTGTTTTGTTGAGTGGTGCAAACCAGCTACTCCTCTGAGTCAGGCTTTCAGGTCAAAACACGCAGTCGCTCATCGTTTTTTGTGTGTGAGAGATTTCTAAAGGGGTTTGTATAAGACAGGAGGTTGGTGTTGGACAGCACAATGGGTTGAATCTGCACACCTTAGCAAAACAGGAATACCTGTCTACAGACTGATAGGATGTCATATATTAATTTGACCTGCACATAACATTTATACATTTCACAGAAATGACTCTGTATCTCATTAACAGATACACAGCTCTGGTACATTGAACAGAAATAAGAGAACGACTTCATCATTTCTGTAATTCATCAATATTATATAATAAAGGCTTAGAAATTGGTAGCAGAAAGAACTGTAAAACGCAGCAAGCTAAGAAAGGACGACATTTTGAGGTGTGTTTGTCTTTGTCATGCAGCATAACACCAAATTTGTAATCTTTTTTTATAGGATGCCACAGATTTAAGGCACTTGCAACAATGCCAGATAGCTAGTCATGTTCTAAAACTATGGGACAGATGAGTTAGCAATACAGTTGACATAAAGTTTAATAATACTGACAATTATGACATTAATTCAAGTCTACCTTGATCTAAAAACATTACATTACAAATAAGAAAATGAAGGAATAATGCCATGGAACTCTAAAAGAAAAAGTTATATGTGTACCACAAAATATCAACACGAAAATACCTATTTACATAAATATTTGCTTGTGGTCCTGCTGTTAAATAAGAGTTTGCTATGGATAATGCAGCACTGTGAGAAGCTACAGATCATCTGTGTCTTAATGACACCAACCTTAATACACTCATTTTAAATATGGGAGCTGCTTTCCCCTTACATAGATATGCCACTGTCCCATATATTAAAAAAGGAGACAAAGAAGAAAGGACAGTAAAGTGGAAACACAGAAGCAATCCATCGTTGTGAATATATATATATATATATAAAATGCAACTCAAATATATTACTTATAAACGAAGGTGGTTATCATATACATATGCTAAATATGTTGTTTAAAGTTTGCTTAGGAAAGGTGATGAAAGTCAAGTGAGGTGTTCGATATCAAAATAAACTTATATTCCATATAGTCCATGCTGCACACCGCAGGTATTAATAACCGTGCTTGGCACAAGGAAAAAAGGACAGGAAAAAGAAAAGTAACTCAGCTCATTTTAAAACCTTTTTCCTGTAATGTTTTCAGGTTGGCCCCCAAACTCATTGTGAAGCTTTTCTTCCCAGCAACCCCTTAACTGACAACTGCATCTCAGCTACCAAATATCATCATTTTGGGACAAACTCTTCTCTACGTTCTTCTATAGAAAGTTACCAAATACAGTAAGTTTTCTCCTCCAATGTCACTGCATCATCGAGTGAAAAAAACAGGGGGATGAAAATAAAGAATTCAGCTTCTAGGTAGCAGCCTGTTTGCTAAGATGCCTAGTGATTATTTTAGCCCTAGTACTCAGCACTGGCTTCCAGTGTTTTCCATCCCTCAGATGGAGGTTGAGAAGCCAGTAGTTGCTGTCTTGTCCCTATGGTTTTGAAAGCAAACAAAGTTTTAATGATTAATGAGTAGCAGAAATAACCTGAAGTTACTGTGTCAATGGTGTTGCCTCACCCTTTGGAAACTTAGGAAGGAAATTCAGAGACACAGACTGGTTTCAAAGGCATCACAATGACTGAGCTCTTTAGTCTGCTATCAAACATCAGACCTTGTCAATTCTGTCAAAAGGGAGAAAAATACCTTTCTAATACATTATATTTAAGGTTCCTTTCATTAGAAACATGGGAAAGAGTTGGGATTTAGTACAGGGGAAATATTTTTACTGTTAAAACATACATTTTCTGCGTACTATGCAGGCAAAAGTCATATGCATGAATTTTTAGCAAGAGCTGATCCTTCAACTTCCAGTGTATACAACTACTCTTGGCTACCAAGCTCTTGGCAGCTCTGAGATGAAATGGGGCAGCACCTGCTAGTGTTTCGAGGCAGGGTCTGTTACAAAGACTGAAAGCTGACGTTTTTTGTTCGTATGATGGGATAAACTTTTAGTCCCATGTATATGCGATAAACAGGCACACAGGACAGATTCCTGTTACATCCTATAAATCAGAAAAGACAGTATTCAAGCAAAGAAAAAACAGTGGAAGTAAGGAAAAAGTGTACACATGATAATACTATAAAAGCTGACTCGGCTCTAGCTATCTCTGTGCTTTAAACACGGTCACTGGGGTCCTGGTACAGCAGAGGCATGGAGACCTTGCAGAAACACATCCAATATCGGTTTTCTATTTATTTCCACTGACTTTCCTGTGATGTTCCTTAGTCTGGTGAGGCACTAGGATCACATTTTTTATGGGCAATATTACAAACAGAGCCAGAATACTGGCCCAGTACCACCTTTCATTATAACTAGCGTTGTACTGGAAGTGATGCAGACGTGAACATGTAAAATTATCTAAGAACATGATGGATAATGATGCTTCTTGCTACATATTTCTGAAGTGGTGGTTGACTGAGCAGGTATATTCACAGATGAGGGATGTACATAGCACCTGTCCTATGTTTTCCCTTTGGGTTCTAAAAAGACAAAAGTTAAGCTTAGTTTTATGCTTAATAGCTAATCAATAAGACCAGTGGGCTGATGTTACTTTATTACAGGACCATGATTTAAGCACTATTTTATATGTAAAATGGATTAATGTTATGATTTCTTTTTTCATGCAGTTATGTATTTGTATCAAGGGAAAGGAAAAAACCCCAAATAAAAATCATGTTACAGTATGTTCTCAGATGTATGAGAGAAGTGACCCATATCTGCCTTAACAGGATCTACAGCAGTTGTGCTTTTGTTTTACCAGGCTAAAAAAGAAATTCTTAAAAATAAAGAGGAACGGTAACATTCATTCTTGTCATGAATACTGCTCAGAAAGAAAAAGAACAAATTTTATCACTGCTTTGACATGAACTCCTTGACCAGTACTGTTGTGGTCCTCCTTTGCTCCTACACTGGCCTACAGTAGAAGACCTATGGGGTTTGGTGGGTGGGAGTAGCCCAGATCTTGCACTGTATTTAGCTACAGCACTTAACAAATTACTATTGATCCTACTGATAAAGCCAGAACCTTGCAGCTAGAATTAAGTGTGTCTTAAACTATGTATCTCTCGATTTTTATAATTAAGAGCGTAGCAAGATCATTGCAGTGATAGAAAACATATTTCTCTACTGGTGAAAGGCTTTGTGTCAGGACCACCATGTCAACTGCTAATAAGTTTGAACATAAAACATGAAGAGCACTATTGTCATCTAAGCAATAAGTCCTAATGCCACTGTAGTTACTGTAGCAGCATCAATCAAGGCATCATGGTGACCCCGAGCACTAATCCTCCCCAATTCTTTCAATTTCGCTGGCAGCCATGTCCCAGGAAGCTGTCTTCAGCAAGGCAGAAGCAGGTAAGAGAAATACATTAAAAATCTATGTCCCATCCTGAGTTGTCATCAGGGGGTGGTTCATCACTGTCCTCTGGGAAGCTGTCAAAATTGCTTGTGTCTGTTGGAGATGCAACCTGCAGAAAGAAAAGAGTGACAAGAAGGTGATGGTCACTAAAGTGGACCTCTGCAGACATTTCCTCTTGATGTCACAACCATGGTCATTCAGGAGTGTTCATTGCTAACTGCAGCAAGCAAGAGAAGTTCTGCATTCCACAACTTTTTGCTGAATCCCTGGAGGACTTCCCACAGCTCCCCTACTCTAATGATCTAGGCCCACTAGGGTCTCTAGTTCAAGAGCAACTTGTCCTACCCATTGGTACGAGGTCATCAGAAAAGACCTGGGAAAGCTCTGGGCTTCCCCCTGCCCCTGATTTCAATCTATGGCTACGATCCTGAATCTGAGAGGCTGTAAGCTGGGGCCTACCACATTTGAGCTTCCTGACAAATACTGCTTGACCTAGCGAGCCTACCAGAGAAACTCATCAACTCCTCTAGGATGAAGGCCAAATACCTTTCTTTTTTTTTTTTCTTTTTTTCCCTTTACAATGGTGACTGAAGCTTCCTCATACTGAGACATTCAATGTAATTAAAAACAAAACAAATCAAAACAAAACAATACGAAAACAGACCCACAGCTCTCCAGACCAAAATTATCAGTGTCCTACTAAAGAAAATCAGTACTTGAAACTGTACCCCAAGTAGCCAGCGCAGGCTAGAGGTGACTGCCCTTGCCATGGGAATTCCGGTCAGGAAACACTGTCATTTTTAGCCATTTCACTAGTGCAACTAGTGGAAAAGCCACAGCCAGAGGCCAGCCTACAAATACATCTCCAGCAGTCCAAGAGATGTATTTGATGCTGGATGCTGCGATGAGCCTTGGGAAACAAGAGCTCCAGCTTCAGCTGTCGATTTAATTTGCTGCCCAACTACATCAGCAGTTTCCTGCTGCTGAAAACATCTTGGGGAAAATTAAGGCTCTTGAATACCCAAATAATTTTGGAAAAAACCAAAAACTGTAAAAGCTTAGTGGAGTACTACAGACTGATGTGATGCCTCACTGTGTACTGAATACTGTAATTTTGTTTCTTTTGAGTTATCTGGATCTGTTTACTTTGTTGGTGCTCC
>JBCJKH010045744.1:25531-42827 GCA_039877255.1 Loriculus beryllinus | reverse complement strand
GGTGTCCCTGCCCATGGCAGGGGGGTTGGAACTAGATGATCTTAAGGTCCTTTCCAACCCTAACTATTCTATGATTTTCTATGATTCTATGATTTTTTATAAAATACAACTTTGTGCAGAACTTATAGAACTTTAGCCAGAGCTTGTAGCTAAAGTAAGCCAAAGTCCCTGCAACATTCTCTGTGATGAAACTAATGTAATGAATGCCTTTATTAGTTGGGCCTTCCATTGACGTTGTAATTGTACTTTGTTAGTGATCTTATTTTTACAAAGTCCACAATGTGCTTCTGGCGTCTTTTTATTGCTCCTCCCCTGCCCTAGGACCTTCGTGTATTATTGCATATCATTATTTTGCTCCTGTGAGACCTTAGGAGAAATGTCTTTGAATCATACTAGGAGACTGCCTTTTGGTGCTTTTTTCAAAAGGCAAGCACTCAATGAGCTTCACGCCATTGGGATGCACATCAATTTGCAACCATCCTCACAAAAACACCATTGCCAACTGGAACTACAAAGAACTCCCTAATAGCTCTACTAAATACAGGAATGAGCATCTCTGCTAATGACTTTTGGAGGTGCCCTTGCAACCTCAGATACTTGCATCAGCCAGGGAGATAAAGTTACAGAAAGTCCTCAGTTAACATATTCTCAACTAAAACCCCAAGCTTTAATTACCATGGAAACTACTTATCCTTAAGGCACCAAGGAGAGCTGAAATATTTTCTCTTGACAAAAGTGGGAGTGAAGCCAGAAAAACGGGGGATTGTGCATAATGAGGCTTTTGATCTTTCATTTACATCTGTGTTAAGCAGAAATAACCTGTAGGTAGTGAAGCAACCTACAGAGTTAAATTTGTTTATAGGACAGGAGCAGGTTTGAGACATTGTCTAAGGCAATGTCTCAAGTTCTAGATCTTTTTCCACTATCTTAATGCATTTATGTTAACAGAGTTCTTTTTCACTTGTCTAGTAAGAGAAACTTAGTAATACAAAATAGTATTTGTATATAAAAACAGATGTTCTCCAAGCTTTAAGACAATCCTTGGGACACATGGAACCAGCCAAGTCTCACTCAGGCTCAGAATTTTGCCATCTGGGATCGAAACGCCTCTAACAACCCAGCTTCTGTCACTCTCCCAATGCCTGAGCACTCAACTTCTATACACCAGGGAGCAGCCCTCACTGTGCAGCAACACCTGCACACGTCTAAGCTGGAACATCAGATCAGGAACAGAAAAACTAATTTCTGGCTTTATTGAATTAAATCACTTTCATTAGTTGTAGGGGTTCTTGCAATTTCACCTAAGTTTTAACAGGCTTCAATGGAATAAGAATGATTCTCAGAAGCATCACCATCAAAACCCCCTGTGGTTCCTCTCAAACAGATGCTTCCCACAGCTTAACCCACTGTGAGCAAACAAATGTCTGGATGAGAAACGTATGCTCACGGGAAAACACTACTGGGTCATGATGCTTTTACTATCATTAATGTAAATCCGGCGGTGTGTCACGTTTGTTCAAAGCTTAATATTGTTACGCCTGATGATACGTTACCCTTTAGTAATAATTTCTTTTAAACTCCCTCATCTTATCGCCAGGTTTGCTCCCTGCTGAACAACCAGCTCAGCCATTTAGGGTACCCCGCAGCGAGGCAACAGGCTGTGCAAGTACCTCAGCAAGCCGCGGCGCGGGGAGAGAGCCGCAGCCCCGCTCTGCCGTCAGGGAGGGACGGGGCTGGGCCCTTCTCCGACTCGCTACACGACCGCCACCGAGGCCCAGCCGCACCTCCTGGCCGCACCGAGGCGGAAACATGACGGCAATGGGGTAAAAAGGAGCGGCCTCCCCACCCCGTTAAAACCGGAGCCCTGCGGCAAGAACCGCCCCCCCCCCGCCAACCACCGCCCCGCCCGTTGCTGCGCCCACCGGCACCCGGGCCGCCCCCTCCGCGCACGCGCAGAAGCGCCGGCGCTCTTCCGGCCCGCAGCCCCAGCGCAGGCGTACACATGCTCTCCTAGCGGGCGGGGCAGAGGTCAGGGGTGAAGGGTTAGCGCCTTTCCGGCGGCAGCATGGCGGGCGATGGCAGCGGAGCGGTGCCCGAGGGTGCGGGGTCATCGGCCCCGGCGCGGGTTCTGTTCCCGCCGACCTTCAGCGTGTCCGAGATCAAGAACAAGCAGCGGCGGCACTTCATGTTCCTTCGGTGGAAGCAGCAGCAGAGGAAGGTGGGCGGAGGAGGGCCCGTGGCGGCGGCTGTGGCGGGACGGCGGGGGGTGCCCGGCCCTGTCTGGCTTAACGGACCGCTCTCCCTCTCTCGGTAGGAGAAACTCGCCGCAAAGAAGAAGCGGAGAAAAGAGCGAGAAGCCCTCGGAGACAAAGTAAGGGCTCCGGAAGCCGCGTCGTGGTGAGGCCGCCCCGCTGCGGGGACGCAGCTCAGCCTTGTGCTGGGGCTCCTCAGTGTTGAGAGTCAGACGGTGCCTCCACAGACTCCAGTGGAGAAGTGGTCTCAGTGCCTGCTGGCTGCGGTAGCCTTCAGCGGCACTGTGCTGTGTAGTGGAGGTGTCAAACAGCTGAGTTTGGGAATATCGTTGGTACTGTGCTAAATGATGCTGTGGGCGGGCAGCGTGAGTTTCGGACTAATAAGGGCATAAAAGCAGGCCCTTCCTGAAAAGTAATTTCTGGCCAATGTAATTGCTGTGGTACTGTGTTGATGTTGTAAGAATTATACTCTTAATAAGCAATTTTTGTATAAATTAAAACAATCAGGTCTGGCCAAACCCCTGCACAGACAAGTTGTCGTTTCCAAGCCTAGTCACTAACAAGATGTTTGCTTCTTTTCCTTTCCTTCCAAAAAGTGTTTTGACAGTTGACAGTTGAGTTCCTGTATTAGCATAATCTCCCAAGAGTAGTGCAGGTAAATGGGGTAAACATTATAGGCTACCAGTTGTTCAATTGTAGATGTTAAGGCTAAAATGCATTGCAGTTGAAAAGTAGAGCTTTTTTCTTCCACAGAAGAGAATTGGATAGAAAGTTCCCCTTGGAAGCCTGTTTCTTAATTAGACTGAAATCAAGCAGTGTTACTGTGGTAACTACTTCTCTTTGTGATGCTCCCTGGTGTCCCAGTACTAGTGCCTATTTTTAACCAAGGTGATATTGTAACTTGTTTTTTAAAAGCTGACATGATAACACATAATACTTCTAGTTCTGTATAGAAGAGTACACTGTATCATGGCAGTATGCAGTTTTTGCAATACACTTACAAATCATATGAACGTGTTAAGTTAATGAACTTATTTATTTTAGGCCCCTCCAAAAGCCATACCAAAAACTATTGAAAATCAGAGAGTGTATGATGAAACAACTGTAGATCCCAATGATGAAGAGGTAACTGCTTAATTTCTGCTTGTGCTGTTAAGTTAAACATTGTTTGGGGTGGTGTTTTGGGTTTTTTTGCTTGTTTGTTTTCCAAGAAGGGTTATAAAATGGATTGATGAAACTTAACATAACTTAACCATTAAGGTGTTAATAAATTACTTTTTACGTGTGCTGGGCTCACTTAAGAGGTGATGTCATTCTTTCATTATCTGTATGAGATAATTGCCTTTTAACTTACTGTTATTGATAGTATAACCTGCCAGTGTTCATCACATTAGGTTCTTACAAATGTAAAACCCACATGCCTTGTGATGATTAATTATAGGGTAGATTTCAAGAATTGAAATTTTTCTTAACTAAATTCGGTTTCATCAGAATTTAGATCATATTGAATAATTTCTCTTATTTCCTATATGGTATATTAATAAGACTTCTGTTCTTCTAGGTTGCTTTTGATGAAGCAACTGATGAATTTGCACCATACTTCAACAGACAGACAGTTCCCAAAATTCTTATTACAACATCAGACAGACCTCGTGGGGTACGTATCTTTGACTTCGATCGTTCCAAGCAATCAACTGGTTGTAAGATGTCAGGGTTTTCATCCTATGATTGTCAAATGAAAGTTTTAAAATATTAGCTTTCACATGGACTTTTTTGCGCTGTTTTATGTAGTGACCATCAATAACCTTGTATATGTAGGTAATCTATTAGTTTCTCTATAACTGCTTGTTCCATCATAACAGAATCCAAACCTTATGCATACGTTTTTATGCAAATTACCTGCAATAATTGATTTGGAAGATTACTGACTTTTGTGAGAACCATAAAAGAAGTGGTTTTAAAAATAGGAAAAGTACACCTCAGATAGTTTATCTGGAAAGTCAGACACTACAACCTGATGTAATAGATATATTGTATTTTGAAATATTGTGAACTTTTTGCTTTTGGGATTTTTCTGCTTTACTACAGTGAAGGGAGGGGAAAAAGAAATCCTTTAAAAAACCTCAAAATGTCCTTGATGTGCTGCAGTCTTTATTGCAAGTCTTTTCCACTGACTGAATTAAGTAATTTAATGGCTTGTCTTCGTATGTTTATAGAGAAGCTGGTAACATTGGAACAAGCAACCCTCCATTATCCTAATATTTGAATTTGCTGCTCTAATTACCACACTGCAATTTAACTCACCTCTTTTGCAGAGAACAGTGAGATTCTGTGAACAACTCTCTACTGTTATACCTAACTCACATGTCTACTATCGAAGAGGACTGGCTTTGAAAAGAATTATTCCACAGTGTATTGCAAGGGACTTCACAGATTTAATAGTCATTAATGAAGATCGCAAAATACCAAGTATCCTTTTGTGTGCTTATTAAAATAAATATACTAGCCCTGGGCCTGTTAAGGAAGGAAAATAATTCTGTGGTGTGCCTCTACTTTATTCTGGCTTTTTTTTCCTCTTCACTGTGCAGTTTACAGTGTAACTACAGTTACAAATCACTGTGCCAACTTGTGTATCTGATGGCTAATGGAATGTGAAATTATTAAAGTGTATTGGCTTTTTAGTTTAGTTTGTAATGCATGGATAAATTTAACAGTTTAATTAACAAGTTTTTCTGACCAGGAAATTCCCTTTAGTTTTGCTGACTAGATAAAGCATTACTAATTGATATGCGAAGAAGCTATAAAAGGTAACTGGTTAGCTACTGAAACAAAATTTAATGGATATCTTTCAGAACACCAGCTAAGTAGTTTATGAAACTATGTTCAAAAATATAATGAAACCTTGTAAATCAGGCATAGATTATGGATGTACTTTAATACTCTATTTTGCAGTTAATGTTCTTCTATAAACTACATGTTGAATTTTACCAGCCTTCTTTTTTTTAACTTGGTGAACAGATGGTCTTGTTTTAAGTCATCTGCCTGATGGCCCAACTGCTCATTTTAGAATGAGTAGTGTCCGGTTGCGTAAAGAAATAAAGGTGAGACTCCAACAAAACTTAATAAAAAAAAAAAAAAAAGGAAAAGGGTAGTCTGTTGTTTAATAATAAATATGTTCAGTCTGTTTGAACTGTCAAACCTGCGCTGTTGTACCATTTAGCTGATGTTGTAAACATAGCTTTTCGTAAGTTGACAGGAGGCCAAGGACTAGTATAGTCTATTTCTGTAAGCAAAATACTTCCATTTGCATAGTTATTTGCTGAGTTTCTTTAACTGGCTGCCAAGTATTCCTACAGTCATGCAGATAAATAGCAGCTGATAACCTTACATCAATAGCGAATATCCAATGTATAGTATACACACAAATAGGGGGTGTGTATAAAGTATACTAGAAGTATATGTACAATAGGATGTGTATAAAAAGTATACGAAGGGATAAAAGATTTCAATAGATGTAGCTCCTAATCATAAAGTAAACCTAGTTTTTCTTACTCCTACAGCTTTGTTACCTCTTCTGTAGTAAGTATTGCTTACTTAGCCCTAAATAATTTGCAGTAAAATGTTTTTTTTTTTCTTGTTTGAAGTAAGTAACTTTTAAACTTCATCTGTTCTTCTTTAATAAGAATCCTATATACTCTTAGTTGGTGTTAATACAGAGAAGAGTCCTGTGGTAGGTAGAGAGCATTATTTGCTGTAATGAGTGCTGCCATGAGTGGAAATAGGTGCAGGAGAGAGGAAATGTAAGATTATCTGTGCTTTTTCATTCAATTTACATTGTTGAACCAAAGATCCTTACGTTACTAGTTGTTCCTTTACTTGTATATGAACTTGTGTTTGAGGCATGTAATAACATGCCTTAATAATATTAGCCCTGTTGCGAGAGGCTGGCCACGGTTACTTTCCCCCTTTTATTTCAAATTCCTTTTTGATAATATATTAAAATCCTCTTGTATTCAATCTGTTATTTGCTTACTTACCTGTTACTTTCATTTCAGCGAAAAGGGAAAGAGCCCACAGAACATGTACCTGAAGTAATCCTGAATAATTTTACAACACGACTCGGCCATTCTGTTGGTCGCATGTTTGCCTCTCTCTTCCCACATGATCCTCAGTTCATTGGAAGACAAGTAGCTACATTTCACAACCAGCGAGACTACATCTTTTTCAGATTCCACAGGTGATGCTTTCCACAAAACTCACAAATGAGAACATTCATAGACAGATTCACAGAATGGTTTGGGTTGGAAGGGACCTTAAAGTTTACCCAGTTCCAACCCCCTGCCACAGGCAGGGACACCTTCCACTAAACCAGGTTGCTCCAAGCCCTGTCCAACCTGGCCTTGAACACTGCCAGGGATGGGGCAGCCACAGCTTCTCTGGGCAATGTTCTTGTAACTTGGTTCTTAATTTATTTTTTTTTTTTTTTATTTTTCTTCCCCAAGATATATCTTCAAGAGTGAGAAGAAAGTAGGAATTCAAGAACTTGGGCCACGTTTTACATTAAAGCTGAGGTCTCTTCAAAAAGGAACCTTTGATTCCAAATTTGGTGAATATGAATGGATTCATAAGGTATGTCTAAGTAGTGACATAGTCCTGCTTGGGGAGGGAGGCTAAATCTGACGTGAAGTGTAACCACAAATCTTAGCCTAAAAAAGCAGTATAAATGCAGTTCTCAGTACACGTTTAAGTGAAGTATTTAGAAGTATATTTTGAGAAATATGCAAAGTAGAAGCATTCTGCTATATTGCAAGTTAAAAATAAAAATAGCAAAGATGATGAATATCAATGTACCATGACTACTTACTTGCAGAGTACAATTTTTTTTTAATATACATCATATAAGCAAATGTGAAAAATGCTCTCCTGGTATAAGCTATTACTGGAAACCTGGTAAACTTGACTAGACCTGGTTTTGTGCAAGGTGAGTACAGGAATCATAATGTAGAAATGATTAAGCTACTTACCAAATGTCACTTCTTAATAGTGAGTGGAAATTAACACATCTGTATATCTTCAAAAAATAGAAGTATGAGTCTAGGCAAGGATAAATTACTTTTCTAGTAATTTCTACCATGGAATTACAGTTGATGGACAAAACTTAGAAGTGAGTGTCCAAGCTATACCAGAAGCTAATACTCCTGGTGTAGTCCCTGAAATAGATAAGCTTGTTTTAAAGACACTATGTCTGCTGTAATGGGCAGAACTGCTGCATGTTCGTTAGTTCTAAACCATTAATCTCTTAATTCTTAGTCTTGAAAAGGTGACTATAAAGATTCGATCAATTATAGTATATCTGTGACAGACTTCACTGCTTTCCCCACTCTAAACTGGAGCGGTCATCCTTGTTTGTATCTTGTTGTATGAACTTGATGGTTGGTAACATTTCCTTTGAATTTCAGCGACGAGAAATGGACACATGTAGAAGAAAATTTCATTTATAAGGGACAGCTATCTGCCAATTGCTGGTGGCCAGAAATACAACAACTGCTTCGAACAACGGATTATCTGAGACACCTGATGAATCATAATGATATTGAACAGTATCTGTCTGCAGATGCAAACATTAAAAACTCTACAGGAGCACATCAAGTAGGATGTATCTTTCTTCCTATGTTTGTAGCTAATCCAACATGATGAGGACAATGACTCTTTTCCAGTTTAGCAGGAAAAACTATGGCAGTGTCAAAGCAACCTGTAATTTAGCTATCACTGAAGATGTGCCATGACTGCTGCTGTGCTGTAGAGATTACACTTTGTAACATCAAAGACAGTAAATATTTTGTTTAAAGATATTCTCAGAATAAAATATTTGTTATACAGCTTTTTATTTTTTCTCTTCAGCAGCTAAACCCTGATGTCTTTCATTTATGAGGTAAGATAGAAATATTTTAAACCTCTTTCTGACTTACAGTATGGTGATAGAAGACTATTTTTGGAAACCTATCTAGAGAACACTGAGAAGGTTGTATGCAATCCAGCACTGACCGAGGAAGTCTTGTGGTATTTTATTTCATGAACATCTTGCATAAGACAGCTGTGTTGCTGAAGTTACAAAAATACATTTGACTCTTAAAGGTATCTCTTCCATACATGTCCTATTTAGGAGAGATGTATACTGAAAGCAATTGAAAAGAAGTAACATTGGTAAAGAATTCATAAGGCCATAAAGCAGTGTCAACTAAAAATGCTCCTCAGTTGAACAGTTGAAATCTCTGAGCAGGGATTTCCTCACTAAACCCTTAAATATGGTTCTTCAGCCTCATAGCTATACTCGAGCTGGTATTATCTGCAGACTATTGTTCTGCCTTAGGTTTTACATGTTCACTGGCACCTAAAAAGATGTTTTCTTTGAATTGCCTTTTCATATGCAGCTGTAATAAGAGCTTTTTCATACTCATCTAAAGAGTCAGATGGCTCATAGAGTAAGTCGGTCATATATTAGGGTAGAACCACTGTTTAAGATAAAGTTACTCTGTCTTGACTATCCTATGGGACAGGCTGTATAGCTGAGTTATAAACAGCCATTTTTTAATTGATTTTTATTATGCTTCTGAATATAGTACTGATGAATACTCATTTTTCTGTAAGACCCCAGGAGAACTTGCAACAGCATGGAATATGTAAAGACAGACTCCTCCGTATACTCCCTAGCTGCTGTAGTAATGCAGTAACTGGTGAGGTGTCAGCATAGCCAGGTGTTAATCAACTTCTTACAGTCATTTCAAGACCAGACTAAGTCAAGACATTTTTATTTTTTTGCTTGGCATATAAAACTGATTCCCTTATGAAACAGAAGTATTTTACTAGCATACAGTTCGTTTGGAGAGGTAGATGGTAAGAAGTTTGACGACAGTAGCAATTTTACAGTTAGATTTGGCACATGAAAGCTAAGCTTTTTTACAGACTTCAAACCAGGCCACTCCTTGAGGCACTCTGCCCATACACACATCAGCAGCTAGGAAAAGATGCTAGAAGATCTGAAAATAAAAAACAAAATATAGTTAGAAAAGTATCTGTTCTAAATAAAGCAACTCTGAGAACATGCACCTTCAGAGTATGCCATATACTGCTATTTAAGAAAAAATCCTCTTTTTTTTTTCCACAGCTGTCTTATGAAACTATTGATATATAAAATAAACTTTTAAAACCATGAAACCCAAGAGCACAAAATGATAATAAAAGCTGTTGGAAAAGAACTGAAAAGTGGAAGGACAGAAAAAGTTGTTCCAAATCACTTGGCATCTACTTTGCCTTTGGAAAGCAGGGGAAGTCTGTAACTAACAAATTACACTTTTCACTCAACAGAGGTGGTACTAACTGTAAACATGAACTCCATTGGTTCATTGTGAAAACATCAGGATTACAACTAAGAAGCTGCCTATTTTGAGGATGTGCTTGCAAGAGATAAAGTGAACTTTAACTTAAGCTGCTGTTATGACTTTTGCCTGTAACTTCAGCAGAAGTGCTCTGCTCCAAATTCAGAAAGCCGGAAGATAAGGCCTGTAGTTGAGAAAGAAAGTATTAAGGCTTTTATGCCCTGCGTGTGCAAGATAGAGGAAACGTTATTTCCTGACATCCACGCCCAGGAATTACTAGACCTGGCAAACCTCAGTGGGCAAGTATGCGTCACTGATAAAAGTAGAGTTTGTCTTTTTATAGGTTAGCAGTTCATAATGAATACACATGATCTGATTTCTTCCTTGAATTACTGCTTAGGGTTGAAGCTATGGTAGTGTGAACACAGGTCAGTGCCCAAGAATAAAATCTTATAAATAAGAATAGTTGATAAAATTCAAAATAAAAATAATTTTAAAAGCTGCAAGAACTCTAAAACACATTTCAGTTACACTGCTGTAATTCATTGCTCAAAACATGGGGGAGAAGCGGTTTTGTTTGTTACATAGTTGAGCATCAATCAAACCACCTTGTTTATACGCAAGGTTTTTAGAAGCTTTCTACAATTTGCTTGAGGGGATAACAGTTTTGAAGAATAATTCTAACAACCCAGTCTGACTGTGGTCACTTTTCTATAAAGCTGCCTAAATATCACAATGCAAATCTAGCAAATTACAATTATTTGGGTGATGTTAGCTACAAAACCAGAATTCTTTAAGGTTAAGACTCACTACAAGATGTGTAAGGATTGTGCACTATGGTTCGCTGCGTATCCGATGCTTTGAAATAACGTATATGCCCTCACCACCAACAGATCCAAATCAAGGGGCAGTGGGGAGGAGGGGACATGGTAAAGTTATCATGTGTTTACTGAGGGCAAAGTAGCAAATTATTTTGAGTTTCAGTGAGACTACTGTTGATCTACAACTCACCTTTCTAAAAGGTTAGTCTAAAATCTAATCAGAATTTGCAAGGAATACCAGATGAGTAGTCTTCATAGTGACAGCAGTATTGCTACTGAGGTTATAAAAGTTATGGAATGAAAATTCGAACGAGCATTCAATTGTTCCCACTTAAACTTGCTAGCCATGTAGTAGCTTGTATGAGTGGAGTATGGGCCTTGACTTCTTGTGGCTAAGAAGGCACGTTCTGTAAGGGGACAGCGCTCTTGGAGGCTACCACTCATCTTTGACAGTGCTCTTTAAAAGTTTAAGAATGGAAGTCTGCTTTATCTCTCACAATCAGGATTCACCATGTATGCTGTCAGGTGAGTAAGCCTACATGCAGAAAGGGAAGTAATACTCTTACACAGAAGGGAAATACAGCAGAATTGCTGTACAACCAGGTTAGTCCTAACAGTAGTAGCTGGCCCCACTACTACTTTCCTGCAGCAACAGAGACAGGTAGAAGCCCTGCAACATAAATGCTGCTCATAATACTTATCGAACAGCATGTGTCCTGTATAGAGCTATGACCAGAACAGGGGAGTAGGAGCACAAAATGGGGATCTAGACCAATACCAGCTGCTGAAGTCAGATGTCTCTTCTGAATGCTTTTAGTACAGGCAGTGTCATTCAATTTAAGCCAGCTGTTTTTAATGATAGAACCATTTATGAATAGTAATTCAAGAACTTACCGCTGAAAGATACCAAAGTAGTTCATGTAATTACAAAAATGAACAAACTTTCTGGGGTCTGAATGGGTTTGTACTCGACGATACTCCTGTCAGTAGGGGATCATGTTGTGCATTTTGCAGGCAGAACTGCTTCAAGTCTGCTGCAGCCTGGGAAACCTAGTCATAATAAAAGTTGGCATTAGAATTCACTGACCACTCATTACTGAGGATGTAACTACATCAGAGAGTATAAAGAGTACTGCTAAACCATTCCACAGTACAGCTTGTTTAGATTTCATACAATGCTTCCATCGTAATTTTTTTTTTAAGAATTTGACAGGGAAAAATTGGAAAATCTTCACATTAAACTTTTAAGCCTGAAGAGTGAAAGATGAGCAACATCTTGGAGATGGGTTTGTTAACTAGATGAAGATCGTTGTGCTAGCATAAATTGTGTAAAAATACACCCTACAGTTTAAGATGCTCTACTTGACTGAACTGCTAGTTTATCTTCCATTGGAAAGCCATCCTAATGATGAGACAGTGGTTTTGGTAGGCAGTACATAAAAACAAGGCAGCAAGAACTGTGTCATTCTGTTCTCTACTGTAAAAAATACGGATCAAAGTTTCAGAAAGTAGCATCTTCACTGGTATCTTGTACTTGCAGTTTGCCCAGAGTTTCTCTTAATTTGGCAGGGCCCCGTCTCAACCCCAGACCGCACGAGTTAAATGTACTCAGTCCGTTTTGCAGCAAAGTCTCCATTTTACAGTGCCAGGCTAGCCGGGGCAACAACCTGTTGTGAACCCCACTCTAGCGGCCCTTTCCACCGGAGAACGATGGAAGAAGACGCTTCTCAGAAAAAAGGAAATTAAAGGGAAGGGCACAGCCACCATCCCGGGGAGCGCTTCGGCCGGACACCGGCCTCCGGGTACCCGGGAGGCTGCAGGAAGCGAGAGGACGAGGCGGGCCCCGCACGGGCCGGGCTCCGGGGCGGCGGCAGCCGTAGGAGAGGCGGCTGCGCAGCCACCCCGGACCTCTGCTCGGCCTGACGTTGCCGTGGGCTGTGATGGGGTGAGGCAGGTCGGGGCAGGCGGTCCCGACCCTGCCCCTCCGGGCAGCCCGGCCGCCTCCGAGAACCGCCGTGGGTCGCGCCCCAGGGGCGGTGTAATGGCGGCACGTCCGCCCCGTCCCAGCACTCTTCTCACCTTCACGCGAGTGACGCTAGCCTCCAGGCGCAGCTGCTGCACCACCTTCTTCATGGCCGCCACGTTGGAGGAGCCCGACATGGTGCGAGCGGCAGCGGCGGCACACCCAGCACAACTTCCCGGCGCGTCCCAAACTCTTCGGCCCGCCGGCGCCTGCGCAACCGCCGCCGCGCCCAGGGCCGGGGGTGCCGCGGCCGCGGGGGGCGCTGCGGGACCGTTGTCGGTCGGGTGCGATGCCCTGTGGGCGGTGGGTGTTCGGTGTGAGCCCGGGAGGGGGCACCGCCTGGACACAGAAATAAACCGCCTCCTTCCCCGTGTGTCGGTAAAGTGCGTTTAAAATGAGACTGTTAAGACCAAGGTGGGAATGTTGGTGATACTATCCAGTGAGTTACTAGTTTGGAGCTTGTTTTGAGGTGCAATGGAGTTACCAACTTTGTTCCTGTCGGCATGTTTGGGTCTTGACAGCAGCCTAGAGGTGAAGGGTGTTCACCACAGAGTGTGCCCGGGAGTGATGGTGAGGCCTGGACTAATGGCATGGGGCAAAACATGTTGTCTTGTAAAGTGCCATAATTTGCATGTATCCAGGGACTAATGGGAGGAACTTGTGCTGTAACCTGCTGTGTCTTTGGTTGGGAATAACTGGGGAAGAGATGGGATGTTAACAGTGAGGTTGGTTGTGAGAGCTTGTGTGGTGTACTTGTGAAGGGGCAAGTAAAGGCCTTCGTAAGCAGGTGCTTTCTGCTGACATGGGGAAATCTTATTTCCACCTCATGGAGCCAAGGCAAGACTTGGAAGGTTGTCTGGGAGGTTGTCTGGAAGGTCTGGTCACATGCGCCCAAGAAAAGGTGAATTGGAAATAGCAGGAGTATGAGGGAGAGCTGCAAGATGATCAGGACAACAGTGAAGCATTGAGCAGGCTGAAAATCAGGTGGTTTGTAACCTCTGAGGTGCTGGAAGAGCCTCCAAAGTGAGGAAACTCATAAAAAGTTTAAGGCAGAACCATGGTTTATAGCTTATGGAAGGATTTTTCTGGCATGGTCACCCAGAACAGTCAAGTTTGCTTGGACTACTGTGTTTGGCCAGCACAATATGCTGTGCATGTGGCTTGGCTGAAGTTCACAGTCATCCCTTTACCAGAGATAAACTCAGATCCTACAAGAATCCCATTTTGTGGGGATTTAGGTCTATGTCTTTAGGAAAGCAGTACAATGTGTAGAAAACTATATGCAATCAAAGAGTGTTTATGAAAGGGGAGAAAATGGTAAGAGAAAACACTCCAGCGCAGATCTCTGGGAGCTGCAGGGCTGTGATTAGCAATTCCCCTGGTTACTTAGGTGATACTCATTGTGTAGAAGGTGTGGTTGAGTCTTGTTTGTCTGCAGTTAGCCGGAACTTTCTGTTTCAGCACAGAAACTACTTTCCCATTTTCATAAATGGAAAGAAGAACAGTAAGGGAAAATAAAAGGATATTAATGGAGTAACTGCTCTTGTAACATCACTAATCATGAAACTCATTCTTAAAGAAAGTTTAACTCAAAAAGAAAATTATAAAGCCCACCTGTCATTTGCTGTGATCAAGTACAGGGAGCAACATGTCGTTCAGTGAAAGGAGACCTCAGACATCTCAGGTGAGAGTTTTTGTACTTTTCTGTGAAGTGTTTTTGGATTTCACATTTAAAAATATAAAATATTACAAGAAGTGACACTGCACCATTTCTAGGAGACCTGAGAGGGAAAAAAGTGCTTTTAAAATAGCGTATATAGAAAGTATTGTTTTCTAGTACCTTTAGTAACATTTTCTAATTTTCTCATTAAGTTTAATAACAGCACAATTGCTGGAATATGTAATATAGCTTATTTTCATGGCTTCTAGTTATGGGAAATGTTTCATCCTTATCAATACCATCTAATTTTCAGTAAAAATATCAAGATCTGGACATTAACAGTCCCACAACTGCCATAGGTGTGAATGCAGTCCAAGTGAACCTTGTTCAGAGCGTGCTTAGTTACTGTTTTTGCAGCCATTACCAGGAGCATTTCTGTGCTTCCAAGGTAACTAATATTATTAAGAACTGCCAGAAATATTTTGAATTCTTTTTCTTCTGGCAAGGTCAAGTTGTGGTGCTATTTGGATCCAGCTTTCAGGACTTTGCATTATTTATGAGAACAAAGGCAGGATTTCAGCTGAAGTATTTATGTAACCAGGACACACTCCAGAGTATCAAGTGTTATTGGTAAGCTCTGTCCTTTGCTGTCATAGTGACATACAGCAGTAGCACAGGCTCTCTTTTCTCTGATTTCCAGTGTTGAGCATTTCTAATGTGACTTAGTTTGATGTTGTCAGCTATCATTCAGTCACAAACCGCTGTTCTCATTGTTCTCATTGCTGTTCTCACTATTTAGTCATCACAGTCAGATGGATGCTCACTCTTCTAGTCCATCGAAGAGACCATTCCTGCCTCCAGAATTTGAAAGTCCACCTAAGCAAAATAAGGCAAAATAAGAGGGTTATAATATATCTACAGTTATGATTATATGTTCTTTATTTAGTTGGTGGAGTTCCATGTTTTTTATGTCCCAGAAGAAGTGTGGAACTTCAAGCTGAATACAGTTCCTGTAGCTCTTACTAACAAATTCATCTCAGCTGGATTTATAAGGTGGGTATCGTCTTAGGGTTCATGTACATGGTAGGTCCTTTACACTGTCCTTTAATAATTTAGTTGAGCTGTTGCTCGGTGAAGCACAGTTACATCTGTCAGAAGAGACTTTTTCTTTAATAATTTCTGGAGGGTAAGTTATGCCTATGACTAGTGTTAGGTTTATTTGGATTTGTATCAGGCTTAGCTTCATTGCAGCCCTTGGTGTAAACCACTGAAACATACTTCCAGAGCAGTGCAAGTATTTCTGCAGAATAATTTCTGTTGTTAAATCACAGTCTTACATTCTTTCTGTCTACTTGAGCCTGCTTATCAAAGTCTTGAGTTCTTTTTGGGTATGGACCAGCCTGAAGACAGAGTGGCTTGATGAAGATAAGATAGCTGATTAGTGCTCAGGAACAGGCATATGATAATCTGCAGCAGAGGTGCAAAATGCCTACAGCTGGAGTGGTAACTTCAGATCATTTCATATGATTGCACATCTGCCACTGCCCTCTGTTCTCTACTGTAAATTTACTTCCCTGAGGCTCAGTTCTGAGACATCAACTTAAATTAGGTGGGTTTATATCTGATGGAGTATTTGTTGCTTTCTAATGAGTTTTAAATAATTGCTAGTTAATTATTCTATGGATACTGTGCAATGCTGCAGTACATTGCATTAGCAATAACTAACACCTGGCCAGTGTATCACTGTCTTTAAATACAAACTTATTTTAAAAAACTTACTATGGAGAGGTAGAGAGAACAGCTTTTCTGGTACAAATGCTGTTTGGACATTGTTGATAGCATTGTCCAGTCAGTTTGACAATCCTAGTACTGTCTGAGTCAGCTTAACAAAGGATTCCTAGGTCTAAGTACAGGCCACTTCCATTAGAGGGAAAGTATTAAGTGTGTAATTGTCTATGGCCCTGAGCTCTTGTTCCCACGAATTTGATTTTTCAGCCTCTGTGATCTTTTATTTATTCCTCATTCCTCACCACAGAAGCCATATGTTTGCTGTTTCTAGATGAGATGGCTGCAATGAACTCTAGTTTGCATTATCTTTAAAGGAACACCCTGAAGCAAAGGACTAGTCTTCTGCTAGCCAGTGGCAGAAAGTAAGAAATATATCATAATATGCTCCTAGGAGTTGCACAGGCAAATAATTTACAGATAAATTGCTATCCTATATCTGAGGTTATATGTACCTAGATAGTTTTCTCACAGGGTACACTGTAGTTACTTAGATGTTTTCCCTGGTGTTCATAAAGACTTAGATAAAGATTTCCATGCTGTTTTGGACAGGCATTATCAATGAAGGATGTGCAGTGATAGAATTGCCTCTGAAAGAGCTTGCATTTATTGGGTTTTGGAAGACCATTAAAGGAGTATGTCTTCTCTGAGACATCAGCTTGAAGGAAGGATACTGCATGAGAGATACTTGAATTACAGATCATATGTGGTCTCACATAAGCCCCTGGAAGGGTGTGTACTGAATTATGTATCTATCACATATTTCTTTATACATTTGAAATAATTGACGTTAGGGCTAATATCTGCAGCAAGTGTGGGCAAAAAATGGCTGGGGAAGAAATAAACAGGAGCTAAATGTAGAGGGAGGAGCCAAGCAGTGTGGAATCAGTGTGTCCTCTCTGCAAACTTTGGTTTCCTGTGCTGCATGCCTGTGCTACAGGCAGATTTATCACCTTGGGTAGATGCTCTAAGTCCAAGGTGTTTTAAATCATGCAAGGGAAGTATTGTAGCCCATTGAAATACTGTGTTTATGATATGAAACTGGCAGTAGTTTTACATACGTAAGGTGTGAAATGAAAGCAGATAGGTCTGTTTGAAAGTGGAAACAAACCCTAACAGGTTAAAATTGGAGACCTAAGTTGAAGGGATGTCATGTTCTTGTCCATACTGTTTAGTGAGAATGGCATGTGCTATACCCCAAGCTATGTCTGTGCATTGCTTGCAGAGTGATAGCTGCCTGAGCCAAAATCATGCCTAGGTATTATACTAACAATCAGCATGGGTGATCAACAGTCTCAGGCCTGAATTTGTTCCATAGTTTAAGACAGGAGCAATTAGAATTGCTTCTGATATCCTAGAGAGCTTTTGCGTGTCTCTTG
>JBCJKH010045744.1:0-12550 GCA_039877255.1 Loriculus beryllinus | reverse complement strand
CACTTTTACTATAACATTAGTCAGCTACGTAAATATACAGTTTAACCTAGTAACATGTTTAAAATGAAGTGATTTTAAAAGTGCCAATTAGTGAACTGTGTAACATCACATTGGTATGCTGATGTTCTTCCATTAACAAAATACCTACTAAGAGAAAAACCCTATAATCTATAACCTCCTGTTCTTATTTTCAGGCATGCACATTACATTTTTGGAAAATGGTTAAAATAAATCTTCGGTAGAACTACAGCATCAGGAATCCTTTATTTAGCTATTTATTGAAGCACATTTTTGTCACTATAAGTATGATTATAAATTGCCATGTTATGTATGAACAAAATCTCAGATGATCTTAGTTTATTTCATATCTAACCATTTTTGTTCCCTTTCTAATTAAGAAAGCTACATTAACCATCTTATGTAGTTAATAGAGGCAGCAAGCTATGTCTTGTACAAGCTATAATGATGATCCTGGTAAAATTTACAGCATTGCATATTCTGCCTTTCTTTAAACTCAAGCTTCGATATGTGCTTCGATAATAATTCTCTTTTTCTAGCTCTCGTCTTTGCCTGTGCAGTACCTGATGTTATTATCTTAAGCAGAACAAATAATATGCTAGGAATTAATGTCACATAAAAGGCTGTATTTATTAGTGGAAGTGAAACACTAATAGGAAATCAGTAATACACCAAGAAAATTATGCAACTCTCAAAAGGACTAATTTCAAATGTCTTAGTCAAACCACCCTTTACCCAATTTATTTTCTTCAAGATAGGATTTACCAAATATTTTAGTGAGAAAGTATTAAATCTCTAAAGTCATTTGGCCTTCAGTTAGGAATCTGTAGGTCAGGTGATCTGCTCCAGAAGACCTCTCAGTTTCAGAAGTATCTCTCTCTCAGTATGTTAGCATATGAATATAAATAGTAATACAAATTCTGAAGTGTTTGTATGTCAAATAAACTTAAAGTTTATCCTACCTAGTTCTAGTGAAGAGCCCTCTGATTTTCCAAGGGATTGTTTTTCCTTATATGAGAGCAGTACACTTCATGGTCTGCTTTCCATTATCAGTAATATCAACCAGTCAGACACTCATATAAAGTCTTCTAGTCATCTCCTCAGTAGCCATTCTGGTAATCCTGCTATTCTATGGTGTAAATATTCACCAAGGAGAAAAAGCTGAAGACAACCAACAAAAAAAAACCCAAACCAACCCACAACTGACCGTATATATCTAATTAAATAAAATGTTTAATTAATGGAGTCAACTTAAGCAGGGCACTTTAATCTGGTTGTGAAAGAGTCCTGAGAAGCAGAGAAGCAGTGTGGGCTGTAAGCTGTGGAACAAGTAAAGCATAAACAGCCAATGCTGTTTACCAATCTTAGTGAAGAAAGCATTTTATTTAGCAAAAAAATCCTGTAAATACCAATCTTTCTACCACTGCATATATTTTAAAAAGTTACCCAATTTCTCTAGGTTAATTATTTTATGAAAAATATGAACTAGAAAGAAAATACATCTCATCTCAGAGGCAATACTGCACCAAAAAAAAGTAACAACAGGATACTGAATGAAGTTTAAAGTGTGTGGAAATTAGCAGCACATTAAATAAGCTTCTGAGTTCTAGTTTTCAGGAAATAAAGAAGTTTGAAATGGAAGAAGACATCATCCAAGCCCTCTCCCTATTAATGTTCCTTCTTCATGATAAGGTCCAAGATGTTTGGCTTTTGAAACTAAGGAATTTAGTGATACATAAACACAGTGAAACTGGAGTTTACTGAGCATTCTTTTCCAGCAACAAGCCTGAAAGAAACCTTAATGGCAACTACTTTACATTATGTAATTTCTTCAGTCCGTAAAATATTTTAATCTCTAGAAAAGTAACCAAGTACAAGCACAAGTTTCACCAAGTTGCATGTAAGCAACAGTCTGTGTCTCCAGTATTCTGAGTTTAATCTGATCTGTGAATGACTTACTTGTGTAAAATACAGGTTGGGGTGGGAAGTCAGAAAGCTGCACCATGCGACCCCGGAATGGATACTTGCTGCACCAGGCAGCCTTAGCAAAAGATCTTTAGGAGATTGCCCCTATAAATCCACCGCTTGGATTTACTTGTTACCAGGTACACACTGTGTTCAAGCTTCAACCAACTTACAGTAGTTGTGAAAAACTAAAAAGATGAGCAGGCTCTAAAAAAACCACACTGCTAAAGCAACACTGGAACTTTTGGAAGCATGAAAATACAACTTTGCTTACAAAATAACAAGATGAACTGGGCTAGTTCTCAATTTTGTTTTTAATCATGGTATATTTATATAAAGTCAAAATTATGATAGTATAAGCCATAACAAAAAATTACTAAGTATCACCACTTTAAATTAAGGGTTCAAATAGCTCTTATGGTGTCAGGGCCTGCCACATTGCTTCAGTTTGTTGTTCTGCTACAGCTTCCCTGGAATAGTCAAGACTATTTCCATTCCACATGCCAATGCCTCTTAAACCTCGATTCTTTGCGTATGCTGCTTTTAGAGAGATGCTGCGAGGGTCATCATACCATACTTGGTGGAAATAACCAAGAGAATCCTAGGAAGACATTTAAACACTTGTGTCAGTATCTACTTATCTATATAGACACGATAAATTAAAGTTCATTGAGTTTTGACTGCATTTTCTGTTGAATGCAGTGAAAAGTACAATTAAAAACTGAGATACACAAGCTGTGTAGATTTCCATAATGATGCTTTCCTGATTTCCAAACAATTTTTTACATACAATTCAAAATTTAAAGTCAAACACGTAGCTATTTACTTGTAGAATCTAACTTATAAAACAGTGTCACATCTTATTGAAGTTAAATGAAAAGACTGAGCTAATGTGTATTTTAATATGATTTTGAAATCAGCTAAAATCCCAGATGCAGTATCTAACCTAACAGGTAAATTTAGTTAGAGACTCAGTGCTTTTTTTTCCAGCAATAAGCATTTTTAGAGGAGGTTATAGAATTTTGTAAAAGTAATGTTGCCTTGACATGGTCATTGCTTACAGCACCTTTTAATCATCTACATGTGAAACTTCAAATTATGTCTAAAGGAACAAGATGAAATGCATACATTGTGTAGTTCATGTAAGCACAATCATTCAAGAACATGCATACAAGCCCCTGGGTTGGAAAAACTTAAGAGCATCTGAGAGTCTGTTTTAAAGTCATCAACTTAATAAAAGTAGCTGTAGCAGTGAAGGACGGAGCTATAGGATTTTTTTGTGCCAAAACAACTTTTCTGACATGATAGAATCTCTTGAGAAAGAACTGCACAGTAATAAAGATTTTTATTATTCCTGTAGTCTTCAGTCACTGCACCCCTCTTTCAGAACAGAAATTTAAGAGACGTAAATCCAGATAACCTTTACTATGCACAAAAAATGTAGAAAACAAACAGGAGAATCTAACCCTGAACACTTCATAATCAAACAACTATGGTTCATGAATGTTTACTCCACAACATCGTGCCTTATAAAAAGACTCTTACCTTGTATTCATAAAATGGAGACTTCTGTACCTCATCCCATAGCATCCCTGAAAGGGAACTGTTCACCTGCTTCATGATTGCTCTGTAGGGGACCTGACTCCCTGCAGCATCACTGCAAGGAGCCCCACGGAAAGGTACTTTGGAAAGGGAACAAACATGATCCTGGAAAAAAACCCAGAAGGTATGAGTTTCACCTTACATAGATTTACTGATCTCCAAAATAGCAGTACAGCCAAAACCAAAACCACAGACGGGTCTAAACATATCCAAAAATCTTCAAAAATACCAGTAAGTATGGAAAGATTTAATTAAAACAGTTAGATTTTGTTTATTGTGCAGTAATAGAAGGTTGGATGGACATCACTCAGCTTACACAGTTGTCTCATCTTTTCCACTTTAATTCTCTGTTACGTTTGTCCCACATATGATGTTTGAGACTGCATGATTTATCTATAAACTGCTATACTTTTAACAGTCATATGGTTTTAGCACTCTATGGTTTGTTGCACCTAGTCTTTAAGCAGTGAGCTTAGTGATTTTGTTGAGAAGGCAGACAGATACAAGCATTGTGGTGCCTTTGGACATCATCTCTTCTACGGATAACATCTATAGCTCCTTAGTCAAACATGGTGCTTGGGTATCATGGGCTTCAGGTTGGCTATGGAGAGATAAAATGCCTTGTTTGGTACCACACTGCTTATCAATTATCAGCCCATTAAAAGTCTCTGTCCTGAGCCCCAGCTTTATACTCTTACTCATCAGACCACAGTTATTTCTTAATCCAAAAACTATCACCAAATTCTAGGTATCTCTTTCAAAAAAAATAACAGTATGATTGCAAATTAATAATCTTCATCTTACCTTAGATAGGTTTTGGCAGACATAGTCATAGCCGTACCAGGGGACACCCATCACAAGCTTCTTAGGATCAATGCCCATAGTAATGTATTCTTCATATCCTAGTTTTGAAAGAAATACAAATTCAGATGCACTATTGCATTTCCATGTTTTTTATTCCTAAAACTGATCTAAAGCCAGAGTCAAGATAGGACTTGGATGATCCCAGACAGAGGCTAAGGTGCAAGCTCTGCTGTACCTCCTAGACCTGTTCTATTCAGATTTTAGTTACTGCTCTAGCTGTTCACACTTAAAACCAGCTGCCCATAGTAGCAGTTTACAAGGATGAGAGACATGTTTCCAGTTCTTTGCAAGCCCAGGCAGACACCATTGCTTGGACTGCCATTTGTCATTCTAAATGTGTTCCTACCAATTAAGACCTAGACAATTACAAGTAACAACACACAACTACTAAAGGTCTATCTGTAGTGTCATAAGGGTCTGAGATACTATTTCACATTAGAGCAACACTATTTGAGCACACTTGAAAGCCTTACACAACCAAAAAAGAAAAGGCAATCTCTGTCATCTATTCATGTGAACAAATGGAAATGTCCTGACTCCCGGGGAGGTGTTTTGTCCTCACCAACCAAAGTCTGCAGGTAAGGAGCATTGGCTTTTGCAATACAGTCTGTCCAGATCTGGCTCTGTTCATCATATGACATCACAAATAAAAAGTCACAGGCATCTGCAATCCCAGTATAGTTGTAGCACCTTCTATCTATGCATGCAGGAGACCAAGCCACATCAAATGTTACCTGCACGAAAAAGGCACAAGTCAGTACCATGCATGGCACTTGGGTGCTCTTGTTTTCTCTTTAAAAAAACCCTGTAACTTCTAAAGACAGTGTTTCTGCAATTTTGCTAAGTGTTTAACACACCATGATACTAACAAACTATAGAAGCAGCAGCTCAGGTGATAAAAAATAGATAACAAACGGTGAATGCCCCATCAGTGACATACGACACCAAAGAAATTATAACATGAAAACCATCTGATCAAAAATTTGAAGCATGATGCAAATCCTTAAAAATTCAGTGATGGGTTTACCAAAACATTGTCAAGCTTTTTGACCAGAAGGCTGTATGTGCCCTACTTTCAAAGATTCATTAAGCCATATTAATAACTGCCAGCTCCACAGGGCAATAACATTCTTATCTACAAATCTCAATGAAATCCTTACTCAATTTAAATTCATACAGGTCAAAAAGAGCGATCCTTATGACAGAGTATCACAGCTAACTTTCTAACTGACCATTCTTGAGAATATCACACTTTAGATCTGCACAATTTTTTCCATATTCATATACTAAACAGCACTCTGAAAACTGCTCACATTTCATGAAGTTAATGTTTGTGTAAAGTACATTATTATTACCTGTGATCCTGGTATTTCTCTGTGAAAAGCATCTGTAGTTTCTCTAACAAGATCTGTTAATGCATAATACTCAGGAGAGGTTTCGTTAACTTCTTGCTCTATATCTATGTTAATCCCATCCATATACTGGTTTTTTGCAAGGTCCACCCGTTGGGATATCCATGCTGCTCTTTTAGCAGGATCAACAATTTCCTGAAGAGGTACATCACCTAGACAAGAGGCCTTCAGGAGTTAACACATATGTGCACACAGTAAGGAGGAAAGGTTTGTCTTTATTAAACCAACAACCAAGCACAAATAAAATCCCCACACCCATACTAGCAAAATGCAAAGGACTTAACTTCTTTTCCCAAGCATAATTTTGACAGTGAACCCCAGAGGAGATTACCAAGCTTCTTTGATGACAGTGATGTTTAAGTTCCTTTGGGATTTTCATTTCCTATAATTTTAATTGCTTCACTTCTGCTTAATATTCTGTCAGCCACTGTCAACTCCCTTTCTTGAAATCAACGTACGTTCAGTATTTCCATGGAGTCAGAGGGACTGTGTTTTACTGTTTAGATAAACATACTTTTATGTTTAACTCTTGTCGCTTTCCACATTGTGGTCTTTGATTCAGTCTTTGCCTCAACAGAGCCTAAACTTGATTACATCATGGAAGCTGTACTGGGCTTTGTCTTTCTAACCAGCATTTGTGGCTGCACAGAGTTCCTCATATTCATGTTTTAAAACGCATCTGCTTCCTAATACAGAGGGGTTGATTTAAGTGAAAAACACTAAGAATTACTTCAACTCCCTTCCCTTCCTGTCATTTGAGTACTCTGCCTAATATCCAGAATACAGACCTAAATAAGTATCTTATGGAGGCTTTTACTTTTCTCCCTTCCTCCCTGTTCATCCACAGCTGTGACCAATGTTAGGTAACTGGATTGCCACTGCAATGGCTTGTTGTCACTGCAATGGCTTGTTACCACTGTGGCAGAAGCCACAGGCTCATTTTTTTAATACCCCGCATACCAGCACATGCAAAATGTCGAGGTATTACAGTCCTGTGCATGTTATCCCCTTATTAATCAATCCTCTTTAAGACTCTGCATACAAGTGAATGTGAAATGTCAAGGTACCATAGCCCTTTGTACATCATGTTCTTATTCATGTATCGCATAAATGTCCACATTTTCACAGTGTAACCAACCTTTCAGCACAATCCTGGAGCCTTTAGAGTGAGCATAGCACATGAGCTCAGGATCATACTTTCCAAACGCTGCCACAGTTGTAATTTTTGACCAGTCGTAGGATTTCCAGGTTTCCTTTCCCACATCGAACACGAAGACCTGGAAAAGAAAGCACCTTCATCAGCTCCTAACACTTCTCAGCCGGACGATTAAATGCCTACTAAAAAGGTACATGACTTGTGTTTCTGGAAACCAACTTGCTGGAACAGCTTCCAGGGCAGTGAGCAGTGGCCTAGCAGCCGGGCTGGGAACGGTCGGGATTTGCAGCGGCTGTGTGCAATAGTTAACCCTGCAAAGCCAAACGCTGACGCTTCCCCGTGAACCACAAACACCCATCCTTTTAAAACCTCTTCCGCTCTAACGCAGACGATCAAGATCAGGCGGCGCCGCGCGGTGCTTTCCACACGCCGCTAACCGCGCCTCTCCCGGGCTGCCCCCCATCATCGCCGCGACGCGGGGGGCTCAGAGCTGCCGGGGACGCGCACCTCGAAGCCGCCGGTGCCCGTGACCGGATGGCAGAGCCGCGCGTCCTGGCAGGGGCACGCACCGGCGGCGGGGCGGCCCAGCAGCTGCAGGAGACCGAATGGCAGCAGCCACCGGCCCCACTGCCGCCCCATGGCCGAGCTTCCGGCTCGCGCCCGCGGTACCGGTCGGCGGGGCGCGCTGGGCGCGCTGGGTACCGCCCGGCCCCGGAGCTCCGCCCCGCGGGAGAGGGGCCCGGGAGTCCGCGCCGAGGGGTGGGATAAGCCCGCGGCGGCTCCCGGAGGGGGAGGGGGGGAGGAGACTTCACAGGGTGGTAGCCATGGGGGATCAACGTCCGCCGGCAGCGCCCTGGGCGGCCCAGCCTGGGAGAACCGCTTGTACCGAGAGAAGACATCTTGACTGACCCGTTTGTCAGACCAACGTTTTATTGAGCGATCAAGCCCGGCGAAGGGTGTTCAGGTTTACTGTCACGATCTCTAGAAGAACTAGAGAAGAACGATCTCCTGAGGAGGACAGGAGCTCGTCCTCCCTGCCCAGACCAGCCGTGCCGCAGGGCCACAGGCGGTCCGGGCTCACACCGACAGCCAGAAGCGAGAGGAGCCTGTGGAGCGGGGCCTCACGCCGGGCAGGACTGCTGCTGGCAGGAACACGCTGTATGAGCGGAAACCGTGCTCACGGCGTCCTCGGGTTTCTGGTCTAGCCTCTTCTGCTCTTCCAGGCTGACAGCGGAGTCTGTAAACGAGAAAAGAGGAAAAAGAAGTCGGGAGGTGGAAGGGGTGGGGTGTCCACTGAGGTACTTGTGTATGGTCAGCCTCCAGGCATCTTGCAGTCGGTCACGGTGGCTGTGCTGTGCACTACCACCCGTTCTGCACTCACCGGCCGGCACACAGTGGAAGCCCACGGAGACGGGAACAGTCCTGGTCGCTGAACAGCCTTCTACGCAGTGTAACACGGGCTCCACGGAGAAGCATTTTGCTGCCGCCTCCTCAAATGCAATGGGCTTGTCAATGCTGACAAATCTGCGCTGCAGCTTGCAAGCTATAAAACATGAATTCTCTTAAAGCACCTACGTAATTTATATAAGTTTATATAAGTTACTTTCTGGACTTAATCTGTAGAGTTAGCAACAGCTAGGAGCAAGGGATGAACCAGCTTGACAGTAACACGATTGAAGTGAGTCAATTTTCTGTCAGTGGCTTATGCTGTGAGAAAATCAGGCATGTGGGGCACAGTCCCACGGACAGAGGCTTGCCAAATAAGATTTAGGTAGGACACAGGTGTCCGAATCGAAGAAGATACATGTGAAAACTTTGGCCGTACTATGACAGCACTTCATTTGGGGGCAGTAGTGGCTCCTAGACATCTGTATATCCACTTCTCTGCTGTGCCTAGCATCACACCTGCTTTGCCATGGCTGAGTAGCTTACACCTTAAGCTTCTGTGATCCAGGCTTTTCTGAGCCAGCCTCCCCAAGGAGCTTGATATAAGAATATAGAATATATTCCAAAAAGGCCACCACGTACCCAGAGGGTTGGGTTCCACATAAAATGCTGTGCACCCTAATGTTATCAAAATGTTCATGTTGGTTTTATATAGGAGATGGATGGTAAGAACAATCATTTATGGGCTGAAGGTTTCAGATTACGTTCATCTTCAGACTAAGGAAATAAATCAGGTATTTCCCACCTCAAACGCCCTCGAGTTTGATAACCAGGGCCAGATTTTTGTATTTTTTATTTTTCTGAGAAACTAGAAGTCTGGAAATAGCAGAATGGAAATAAAGTATGAAACTATTAAGGATGTCATAAACCGTCTTTTGTGCAGTCAAACTATCTGCTTTTCATATTAATTTATCATCTTAGGGAGTTCTGAGTTTATAATTTTATCTGGGACACACAAACTTCAGGTAACAACATAGTGCATAAGAAGTTGATACAAAAATGCAACAAAAGCAGAACTTGCAGTGAACTACCAAACTTGGGAAGAACAGATTTTTCTTTTTTAGTCTATGGCCATTAATTACAAAAATAGTAAAACATAAGATGATTGTGCTACAATTAATATAAATCATCTATTCATGTGACTAATTAATTAGTCAAACGCAATGACATTAATATATGTTAGTACCTCCAGCACAGGGGTCTTCTGACATGATCCAGGACTGACCAAAACTCACTGCATCTTTAGCTAAATATCCACTGGGCATTTGATATTCCCTTTCCTTCTCAGCATCATATTTTCCACAGATACCGCGTGTTTTTCCAGCCATCCAGAAAGCAACCTGAATCTTTGTGGAAATAAAGGAAAGCTGCACTTAATTGGTTTTCTTCTAAAAATAAACCTACTGAAATTAATAATAATATATAAAAAATACCTCAAGTCTATGGCCATCATAATATATTTTATCTATGCCATAATCCGGGGCGGTTAGTGACAGGCCTTCCTTTTCACTGCTAATCAGCATGTTTGCATCTGCAACAAAAAGCAAAAAGGGATTTCTTTTAAAAGGAAGTTACTGGTTTAGGGTCCAACCTCAACCACTTGATAAATTCCTGAGAACTTAATGCATGTCTAATGTATCGTGAAAGAGATGGGAGAAAAGAGAAGGACCGTACTGATCCTGCACTGAAGCCTGTGACAAGGGTGGCCATGGCCAGGGGACGTCTAAATACTTGTTCTGTGGGATTTGTGACCAGCACAAGGTACCGTGTATGACCCTGCATGGTTTGGCTTGTGCAAAGATGCACAGGATCAGCATCTTCTTTGCTCATCTTTCTTGCCACCCCTTATGAAAGCTAGCATGAAGGTATATTAAAAGCACCTCATTGTTTCTCAAATTAGGGCAATCTTTATCTTGAGAGGTGTTTGCAGGATCATGTCCACTCCTTCAAATGCTCAGAAAAGATGAAGTGAAATACAAAAATGTGTCTCTTACCAGAATTAGATGTGTATGGAACGTCTGTTGGGGCTTGAACACCATTAATCTTCAGCTGGATGAGTCCATTGGAAACATACATGTCAATCTCACTTTAAGTAAAGGAAATGAATATAAACAAATGTTTCTCCTTTGCCCTACTCAGCTCACAATTTCTAGTCCTGATAGAACCAACACTGAAGGATGCTCATATCATTCTGGCATGAATCACCTGCTACCTATTGGGAGGAAGACAGAGAAAGCCCAGGAAAGCATGCCAAGAATGCTCACAAAACACCTTTACTCATCTCTGAGTGTCTGCTTGTGGCCATGGTTCAGGCAGGCTACAGGGACCCTTGCTGTGGAACAGTGTAATTGCTATTACATTTGCATAAATTGAAGGTGCTTTACATTTCAAAGGGAGATTGGATTCCCTAAGGCAGCTCTCTTACAGCCTGAAGAGTCTGTGCATTATAGTATTTCCTTCAGAGCAGTGTTTGAGCTAATGAAGAAATATGAAGCTCAGGCATATTGAAAGCACATCCATAGGGTTGTATGAAACAATCGGGAGTGATAAAGTGACAAGGAATGTCTTTAGTATGAAAGATAGTCTGTGAAACAAGCATCCTTTGTTCTTCCACAAAACAGGTGCAGAGAATACTAGTTTCTCTCTGTTTCTCAACATTATGGCACAGTTAGGCACACAATTTACAGAAATAAATAATTACTTATAATGAAACCTTACAGATCAAAGCCTATTTATGTTCTTTGAAGAACACTCACTACAATGATTTTGGCA
Source organism: Loriculus beryllinus (assembly GCA_039877255.1). Taxonomy (NCBI): domain Eukaryota; kingdom Metazoa; phylum Chordata; class Aves; order Psittaciformes; family Psittacidae; genus Loriculus; species Loriculus beryllinus. The sequence goes on along the minus strand of JBCJKH010045744.1, from coordinate 1,315 downwards.
TGCATAATCCCATGCAATTTAGAGTATCAGATTATAAAGAACCTATGATGGCAGAGGTGATGGCTCCAAGATGAAACAAAGTGTGTCTTAAGTAAATTTCAAATAGATTAGAACATTGTGCACCAACTAAGTAAGTGATGGCCTAAGTGAGTGCCTCTAATCTGGAATAAGCAATTTCCTTTTTAGGCATGTTCACTTCTCAACATCTCTGCTGACATTATTATGGGTGCTAATTAGTTCTAATTATTAGCTTAGTGTAGGAGGCCAGACTAAATGATTACAATTGTCCCTTTTGGATTTATAGTTTACATGTCTACATAATTACGAAGAACTGAAATGAGATGGTTAATGATGGAAATTAATGATGAATTTTGGGCAGTAAAAACTTCAGGTTACTGGTCAACCTCAGATACATTTTAGAAGCACTTTTGAAAAGCAAAGTCCCAAATCCCAGTGGCACTCCTAGAAATCATTCTATTGACACTAGTAATTTTTGCATGAGTCTTATGCTAGCACCAGTCTGCTCTAACAATCTGGTCTTCACATTTATAGCATATTCATTTTAGCATCGATTTGTCATTAAGTTTGCAATTACTTACTGGCTGGCAAGCCTGACATTTATTGCTGTAAGGTCAGCAGACTCTTCAAGTCTTTTCATCATCACCAGGAATTTCAGTTCTGGACTACAGTCCTGCGCCAAGACATGGTAGCAATTTGCAGGCATTGAATAGTTGAATTTAACACCATTGAAGGTTGTAATCACATTTTGGAAAACTGAACAACGAGCTGAAAAAAAACCAACCCAACCAGTCAAAAGTAAGCCTTTTATAATTCATATAAGACAGTTATTCTATTTTAGAGTTGTAATTAAATAATAATAATAATAATAATAATAATAATAATAATAATAATAATAATAATAAAAAAGACCCATTTGCTGGTTTTACCTATTCCCACATAAAACCAATTTGATTCTTTCAGAGGAAATCCTATATTTGCAGTAATGCAAAAGTAGAACTTTGCTAGCCCCAGACAGCCAGGCAATCCACTCCTGATTCAGACATTGTGTGAGATGAATTGTGCTCACAGCTGGTGCTGGTGCAACTCTCTGTGGGCTTTTGGCTTTTGTAACTCTGTTGTAGTCAAAAGAATTTCTCAAATGTTAACAATTCATATATCATTCTTCACTGAGAGGGTGAAGGTGGTGACACACAGGCACAGGATGCCCAGAGAAGCTGTGGCTGCCCCATCACCTGCTCATCCTCTGCGTCTGGTTCGGGTACTTCCCCCTCAATCACGTCACGTACGTGCTCCA
>JBCJKH010045743.1:7200-21295 GCA_039877255.1 Loriculus beryllinus | reverse complement strand
TACTTTTACACAAGGTACTCCTATGGTCACTTGCAATGTAAAAATCCCAGGGCTTCTTGCATGGTTGCAACTTGCATTGAATTGCTCTTCAAACATTTCCTTTATCAGTTTTGTAATACAATTAAGGAATTAGTATCTAAAAAATCTTGCAGTAAAACTCCAAAGTTTTAGGTGTGTTTTGTGTTTGAAAAGTGAACTTCTTCTTTTTGAACCTGATGTTTGTTGGCTTTATTAGATGATTCCTGTTACTTTATTGAAAAACACAGTGAACAGTAGATTCTCTATATCATTCATATTTTCATAGATATGTGTCACATTTCTGTCACCTGAAGAATGTTGACCTGGCTCATTGTACCTCACAAACAAACCATTTTCTATTTTTGATTATCCCTTAACCTCATTTTTCTAGGTTTACAAAATCATGCCTGCAGCAGAATCTGATAAGGACTGCAATAAAACCTTCAGTATAAGGACATGACAGACAGTAGCATAACAGTTTTTTTGTTTTTTTCCTAATAATGCTTAATATTTTATTTCCATTTACTTTATACTGTGCTACAGTTTTCCCACAATTAACTATTATAACTACAATATCTCATTTATGAATAACCATGTCGCATCACTGCATCACTTCACATAAATTCATAATGATTTTATCTGCTCACTTACTGTCTAGTCATATATAGCTGCTGTGTGTCACTTCAATTCTTAGGTCTGGCCCCTTTATTTATGGGTCCTAAATGCAATAATGATAATAAATAAACTTTCTTACCCCATTATTCACCTCCTTTTCCAGATCAGAAGATCAGATCATGAAAGACGCCGCTTTTGGCCTTCTTTTACTATGATTGTTGAATATTTACGATCACTGCTTTTCTGTCTTTTGCCCAGATGAGGACTTTCACTTTTATTCCATGTCAGCTTAATTTCTTTAGGAGTTTTGATGAGATACCTTGTCAAACACCATTTGGATATCTAAGCAGACTATGAAATTTGGAATTTCCTCCTCTACATGTAAAAATTGTGACTGCCATGATTCATAACAAGTCAATGATGTTCCTGAAAGTGATCAAATCTTCTGACTTTCCTTGTGAACAATCAGATTACTATACTCTATGGAAACCAGCCAAAATTACAAATGTTCATGACATCTGTAATTTTTTACAATGATGACATTCATGAGGGGAGATGCATACTAGAGATGTACGTTTTAATGGAGACATTCTTTATGCACCATTGTTAAATATACCAAAGTTCCTCCATCAATTAAAGTTTGTCATCACTGTCATGACTTCCAGAATTTTTCAGGAGTAACTGATTACTTAATTTCTTGGATTCTCTATATTTTTTGTGACTGTACAGCTGAAAGTCACACTACTTTGTCATCCTATAATCTGTTTGGAACATAAAAGACACTTTCTAGATATAACTGTTGGCTTTCCTTTAACCTTTTAATGAATATCACACACATAGAATGTGTTCTGTTTCCTCCAAAGGGACAGACAGAAGAGAAGCTTGCTGAAGGTTTCCACATACAGTACCTAAGCATGGGTGCAAATATATTTAGAAAATATTTTTCTTCTAATGCTTAATCAACAATGTAATTACAGTTTTGCAAACTTTTTTTTTTTTTTTTTTGCATTAATACTGATTTTTTTTTTTTTTTCCTTCTTCTAAAACATACTGGGAAATAAAATTCTAAGGATATGGCAAGGGGTAAAAACAAATTTTCATTTATACTATTTGTATAATGATTTTACTTGTATGTTTATATGTTGTTATATAGTTCCACAATATATAATACTATTTTATTGAATAACACATTCAGGATTAAATTTTAAATACTAGGTTCAGATTGTGCTGAACGATTATAAAATAACGTCCTTAAAAGTAGTGATAGACAAATATTCCACAGTTATTATTCGAAAAGAAGTACTGTAATGCAAATCAAAATTATAGTCTTATTTGATGTTTGCTGATATGTTTAACAAGTGATGGAGATGTGTGCATTTTTTTTTTTCTTTCTGGAAAGAAAACACAGATTCTGACTAAGTTATATTTCGATGTGTTGGCTGGACTTGTTTATCCAAAATCTTGTTATAAACAAAGAGGTAAATTCCAGGTTTAAAAATAATTTCAAAATAGGCTAGATTACAGCCTGTTTTATCTTCTGTCCTAATACATACTTAGTTAAATATGTAGCATGTCAATTGCCTCACTGCAGGCAGCAGTGCCTTTTAGCTGTTTATTAGGAAGTGTGCCTTTTAGCTATTTACGTATTTAACAGAAGAACTTTCTTTGTTTCTTTATATTACATGCTGTTGAATGACAAATGGAGATTAGGAATGAAGAAATAATTAGGTCCCTTTCACTAGATAATCATAGAGAAGATCAGCTGCTTGTATGGCCTGGAAGAGTTTTACAAAGCTTTGTAATGCTGATTGTCTAAGATGTTTTTTAATATTCTCAGAATTATTTTCTGTTTAGGTATATAAAAATTCCTTGGTTAATGAAAGTATTATTGAATGATATTAAGAAAAATCCATAATCTTCATAGTTTTTTAATAGATCAAATCGTTTAACTTGACATCAAGTCAATAAAAGTTTGGTCTCCACTGCACCAAAATAGCTTTCATAGTGGCACAGCATTCAGTTTTCATCTTCATTAGATTTAATCACTCCATTAAGGAGAAGAAATATCTCATCAAATAAGAATGCAGCACTGAATTTTTGGAGGGACTAATATGTTTTCAGTATACGTTGATTTTATGCTAGTAAGAAGTTAAGAGAGACAGAGAAGGGATGATCCTTTAGATATACTTCTTCCATAATAAATAAGTAAATAAGACCATATACCATCCTGCTTTTCCTCTGAAATTATTTCATTTCAGCAATGTTTCAGAAATGCTGTGCTTGTTTACCAAATAGATTTGCATAATATAAAGATTGAAAGAAAAAAGAGACATCTTCAAATGTCTTGGGATACCTACTTTGTTTTGTGATAGCTAAAGTATGATTTCTGCTACAGTTGATTAGTTACTCCAATTTCTTTTCAGTAGACTTTTCCAAGCTATCAGAAAACTTGAGTAAATTGGGGGGGGGGGGTGGGGGGAGGGGTTGGGTGAGTGGCTCTGTGTGTGTGTGTGTGTGCATGCTATTTTTTCTGACGCTTTGTCAGCCTTCAGCCTAATGTCTTTAAAGGAGGTTAGTTTATCCTCAGATGGTTGCCAGACAACACATGGTATTTTGTCATCAAATGATTTGTCTTTGGGAAAGGCTAGTGCTTAAAAATGTTTAAGTATCTTTTTAGACTTCATCCATCGAAGTTACAGATCATGTCTGGTGATACAATTATGATTCAAAAAGGAGAACTATAGAACAAATAAACTCAGTATTTTAGATGAATTTTCTGGTTTTGGGGGGACTACGTGTACGAGCATGTCTTTACAATGAGGTAATTCCAGTTGAGACAATTTGTTCATCTTTCTAGAATAGAATATCATTAATATAGCTCAAAAAATAAAATTTCCTTTAAAATGGCAAGTGTAGAAAGTAGAACTTTTGAGCAATCAAATAGATCTGTAACTTGGTCCTCTCCCAGTGAACACAAGCACTTCAGACTGTTTTAAATGTATGGAGAATACTGCAGCATAGAAGTACTGTTGGCTATGCTGTCATTGGAGAAATTTCATGTTCTCTTCAAGCCTGGAATTCATGGCCAGAACAGGCAGGCAAGCATCCACATAGTTGTAAAAACTGGTTTATTTCTTAAAAATAAATACAAAAATATAAATATAAAACATTGGCAGATAGAATTTGATGAAATGAAGTTGCACAAACTTTTTTTTTTTTAAACCAGCTGCATATTACACTTATTAACACCACGTGTATATTTTGTTTTAATTTTAATGTACAGAACAGGACATACTGGGTTTTTCTTCTTTGCCATCTTAAAAACTGCACTTGCAAGGATAGGACATGTACCTAACAGAAGCGGCTTGTACATGAGGTTGCTGAAGGGATTATCACCCTGTTCAAATTTCTGAAGGTAAGATATTACTTATTTTACTTACTAAAATGAACAACACCGAATTCCATAGCTTTGGCTCTTGGAAGGTGGTTAAATAAAATGCTGTATCTATTCCAAGTGGCATCCTACTAGAAAGAATGAATGACATTAATGGACAAATTTTAAACAAATTTTAAAAGGAAACCATTGTGCTGAGTGGCAGGAAAATATTCCTGAATATTAAATACTGTGGAGTGCAGAAGGTGTATCTAAAATTACTTCCGCTCAAAGGAAACAAAAATGTAGCCTACTGTAGGTTAAGAAGTGTCTTTGTCACTTTCTCCTCCACCATACATTTCAGCTAGCTTATTAAACCGAGGGCCCCATTCTCGCAGGTAATCATAGTTTTGGTCTCCTTCAGTAGTAGCTGACTCTAAGGAGCTCAAGGATTCAGCTATTGAATCATTCCCTTCATAGGCGTAGGTTGCAAGCGAGTCATACGGTGGAGCAGAAGGATCAGTATCATGCTCTTTTAGCCTTTGGTTAATGAAATCTCGGACATCTGTATTATCTGGTGCTGAAGGAGTCCTCCGTGGTATAAATAATGTTTCAGGGATAATGTCTCGTCGAAGCTTCTTATCCTCGATAGCTGCAGGATTCCTCAGTGTGCCAATATCAAAGGCTTGGGTGTCTTCCTCTCCACCGCCTTCATCATTATAACTTACAATGTTGTCTCTGATGTCCTCTTTAGAGAGGATCAAAGGCTCCTTCTTCCGTTGCCTCTTCAGAGCAGCAAACAGCACCACAATAACTTAGAGAGAAACAAAGAATGGGTAAAGATCTCTAACAGTTTCTTAGTAGCAAATCCACTGGGTACAAGAGCTATATTTCACCAGTTCATTTCTGTCTAATAAACGGATAAACATATCTATTTCTATTATGGTAGCACATTAAGGTCTATATCAAAAAGTACTATTTTGCACACACGTTGTGCACTCTGTTTTACAGAACCATAAGCTTATCTACATGTTCCTTCTGTAACTTCGAGTTTTAATATAGCCAGGACTATTCTGAAAATCTTTTCCCCTTTTATTAAGCTCAAAATATACTGTTAAAAACTTGTCTGAGGTGAATTATGCATCATTATGTGATATTCTAAAACCCACAAAATGGATGTTTTACAAAATTTAATCTTTTTTTTACTACAGCTGAATAGGCAGTGCTTTAATCTAGTAAAAAAAATTATTTACAGGCATATTCTGCTTGAAATATATACTGCATGCTGACTTCATATAGTTATTTAAATAAAAAAGAGACATTCCCTCAAAAAATATTAAAATAAAAGACATGAATTTTGATTAGGCTATTCCTTTTCTCTGATCATTTTTGGACAGCTTGATGAAAGAACAACAATAAGCTTCTGGTTTCACACTGATAGTTTTAAGAGCCTAGAACTGGAATTCTTATTTACAATGCCCAATTCACAGACAAACAGATTTCTTTTTTTTTTCCTTCGAGTTGCAATTAAATTCTTCTTACAAATTCCATGATCATTAATTTTCCCAACCTGCAGTTTTGTAAAATGAATCAGGCCTGAAGCATCTGTTCATGGCAGGAAGGATGCCTTTCTTTTTCTTACCTAGCAGGATAATAATGCAGAGGAGAATGGCAACCAGTGCCCCTGTGCTGAGTCCAGCAGGGAGAAGCAAGGCCTCAGCACTGCAAGACTGCATGTTCCCCCGGCTGTCGCAGGCACACACTCGAATGGTCAGCGTGCCAGTGCTGCTCTGGATTGGGTAGTCGTTGTCTGATATCACCACTGGTAGAAGGTAAGTACTTATTTCATGTCGACTAAAGCCATTCCTTCTTGTCAAAATTCTGGCAGTGTTATCTAGATTGATTGAAATATACTGTTGTAGAGTATATGAATATAAAATGCATACTTACAGTACATGCAAACCATCATATTTTACACAATTGGTAGCATTTTGAAACTGTTCCTAATATCATAGTGATATCTTCTTTCCTAACAACATTCCCACTTGATCAGAAAGCTACTTATAAGTTTATACGTACATCTGGCCTGCTCGTCTGTGCCTCTGCACCAACTTTGAGTGTGATTTGAAAAGAGGATTTCTCAAAGCTTAAAATGTTTTATATATTAATGCATCCAGTGCAGGACACAGTTCCAGTTCAGGGCTGAATTCCTGAAATGAAGTGGCCAACTGAGAAAACATAACCTTCCACTTCACACTGTTCAACATGAACTCTGTTCTGAAAGATTATTTCTATGGATCTTCTCTGACAACACCCATAGGAATGCTAGCTGCAAACTCAGTATGAGATTTTCCACACCAAAACACTTTCAACACACTATTTTTGGGGGTAAAAATTGTTTTAGGAATTCAGAAAATGTGAAATATGGTAGGTATTCCTGCACCATTTTGAGAAGTGAATTTACTGATCTCTGTTTGCAGCAGACAAATCTTAATTGCATGCAGTATACTTCAGTAGCAAAAGCTGTTCACTGAGGGGCCATACTTGTGGATCTCTTGAGGTAAGTCATTAGCTACCCTGCCAGCCAACTTCAGGCTGGATTAAAGCAATCCATGTGCAAAAAGAATTACAGATAGGAAAGAAATATCTAGGTCTGTACCTCTATACACTTAGAAACTAGGCATCTTTATTTAAAATGTGAAATTTTTTTTCCCCTAGTTTCCACAAGGTGAAGCACAAAGTTTTCCTTTACTGCATACTGCATTGGTTTGGGGTATTTGTTTTCACTCAACATCAAAAACTGTGTCTGACATCTTTAAATTACTGTTGCTGGGGATTTTAGAAAGTACCCAAACTATTTTCTGCTGTTGTTTGCAGCCTGTTATTTCCTGAAATCTTCATTAGGAATAGAGTACTACTCCTATCGCCTTTATGCCTTTAATACATATGAAGGCAAATACCATGTCCTCCTTCATTTATTCTCTCAGTCATACTGATAATGAAGGACAAAATGGGTGCATAGTTCCACTCCCCCAACAGAACCTTCTGAAAATTTTCTCTTATAAAGAAAGATTGACAAAGGATCAAAAGAAAAGCCAAAGTGGCTATGTGCTCAGAACCATTATTTTTATTAATGGTCACAAAGAAGAAAAACGGAAGATTGTGGAAATCAGAACTATGCAACAGAAGGCTGAAGAAAAAACCTGAACTTGCCAGCTGAAGCTGTTTTTGAAATCTTTTTGACACCTTTGGTCAAGCATTTCATCTGGCTCTTCACACCAAATCAACGCTTTTACTGATTTTCTTTATAACTTCTTTTATCACACTTTTGCCATGTTAATTTTTGCCATGTTAATTTTTGCCCCCCTTTACAGAGATAAATATGTAGAAAAACAACAGACATTCCCACAATTATTATTGCTAGCAGCAGCCTTAACAGCTTTTCTATATATTGACAGACATCAAAAGCAGATATGTATTCCAGGAATGTATGCCAGACAGTAAAAATAAAACTTTTTCCGTGAAACAGGCATGAATTTTACCTTCATTATCCTGAACAGTGAAGTTGGGGTTAACGGCAGCTAAACTGAAGAAAAATTTTTGTCCACCAAGAGGGTCATCTTTGTCTACTGCACTTATGGTCTGAATAAGCTGCAGGGAAAAAAGCAAGCAAACAAACAACAGCCCAGATACAACTATTTTTTTTCGACACAGCTGTATGATTAAGACTAGAAGTGTTAGACAACTTCATATTCAGGCTGTACACGTACTGACTTAACACTTAACCTGTAGGTAATATTAACTGAACAAATGTTAAACAAGTGTATATAAAATCAAGATTTTTCTATTTATTAATATACCAAAATACCCCAGTAAGATTCCTGAGAAGAAAAATGCCAGTTGGAGTATATACATTTCAACTCTTGTAAAAAACATTGTACAACAGGCTCTACAGATGCACCACCTCAGAGTGGAATGTAATTCTGATGTCACAATTCTCAGAGTAAGATGGATCAGGTCAGATCAATACTTGGATTGACTGCTTTCTGCAATGACTACAAGAAAGTTTGGGTATTTAGGGAGAAGTAATAGCAAGCCCTTTACATGCATGTATCTGTCAGGGTGTGCATGTGTGTGGGTGTGTAGAACATATGTGTGTGCTTTCACTGAAGTTTCTATCAAAATGTCATTTCCCAAACAAAATGCATTGGTTTACATATTTATTGATTTATTTCAGAGTGTTTTATTTTTATACCATAGCAATAAAAACTGTACCTATGGCTGAATTTTTGTACAAGAACGAATGTTCAGTTATGTTCCTACATTTAACTTGTAAAAAATAGGTTGACCTTTAGCATAGATAACTTTTATTATTCATTTCTAATCCATTATTTTAAGTTGCAGTGTTTTGTCAAACATGGAGTTATGTCCAATTTTTGACACTGCTTATTCCCTATGTCATACTTGTTAAACTCTGTTTGTTTTTCCTCTTCCAGTTCTTCCAAATGCAGCCATTTCTCTTAGTATCACAGCTTTTGTCAGGGCTGATCATCTTTAACATCAATAATTGCAAGTACTCCTTTTTGCTTTAAAAATGCATGATTAACTCTCAACTTCTTTCTGTCCATCCAGAATACACCAAAAAATTTCTTCATGAGGCAAGATCTGGATTTCTTTTAATACAAGAGTTTGCTTGCTTTCTCAACTGGAGTTTTGTTTTTCTCTAAATTTGTTTTCTCATATAAGCATCTAATAACTTAGTAAACAAAACAAAAAAAAAATCCTAGATAATACAAGCAAAGAATACTACTTGGTTTTAAGTAAAGAACCTTTTAACTATTTAGTGAGCAATCAGCAAATAAATATTTAGAGGGTTTTGAGAAATTAAGAAAACAGTAGCCCATTTTACCTCGTAACTGAAGACTACAAATGCAGTCAGTGAAAATCAACTCTTCTATTTCTGAGTGTCCATACAATTTAAAAGGAGCATGTAGAATTTTTTTTGTAGCCTAAAATCTTTTACAGTTTACAGGGATTGTTCACCTAGTATGGCACTGCCAACCAGTATCCCTTATCAGAACAACAGACAGCAAGAAAAGAATTCCTATTAATTCTTCCATCCCTCACTTGTTGTAGCAATTAAAGTGCTCTGGGAACTTGTCTGTTCAAATAATGATCATATTTAAACTTATGAAATAATTTGGAGGCAAATTCAGCTAACTTGCTTGCATTGGGGATTAAAAAAGCCTGTGTTTTTTGTTGCAAGCATCATTTAGATATGAAAATGTAAGGATAATTAAAAAATGCCAGCAAACTTTTTGTTGACTAAATATTACACAGTGCCAGTTTATTTGCTGATACATTTCATTGAAAGGCAAAGTTTTAAGGATGATCTTAGTGAAAATGTTTAGATACATTGTGACATTTACAGCACCTCTAAATTATAAAGTACATCACAAACAAAAGCATTATTTGCTTTGCTTTTCACAATTAGAACCTCAACTTTTAAAATGTAAATTTATTTTGCAAATGAGGATATTACTGGAATTTCACACTGGAAGTGCACTACTGGCTCCTTTTCAAATAAGGCCACATACACATTCCAGTAGAGCAAGTACTCATCTGTTTAAGTATGGGAAGTTCTCCTTGCAGTGTCACTGGTGCATTTCAGTTCCTCCTGTATGTCATCACAAGGAACATGCTATTCACCAGATTGAGAGCTCAGTGTGGGTGAAGTTTATTTAGAGTTGGCCTTTGGTCTTTGGAGTGAGCAGCACTTTTCTGTTAACTTTTTGAAGCACTGCGTGATCACTTGTGCACTTTCAAGGCCTGTAGCTTCAGACAACACATACAAACACAACATACAAATGAGCAAGGGGGAAAGCAGATTCCTCTTGCATTGCTGAAAAATTACAAAAGTAGAGATGTAGTCAATTATATAGGTTATTTTGGTGACCTTTTTTTTGCTAGCCTACTCCATCTTGAAGACAACTACAGCAGCATCACAGGTTTGGATATCATAAATACATTTGACTTCCTGACAGTTGAGCAAAAAGAGTTATCGCAGCTTCTGTTTGAAGAAGGCTGAGGTCTGGAATTTGGATTTTTCTTAAATTTCAAATTTATTTTTTTTTTTTAAAATAGCTCTGTTTATTTTACTTATTTCCTCCACTCTCCTTTATTTCACTGCTTCTGATCAAAAGGAAGGAGACAATGAGCTGATCAAAATGAAGGAGACAATGAGCATCCCAGTGTGGTACAGGAAATGCAGGCAGTAAATTGTCATCTACAACACAGTGTTAGTAAACATCACGATATACTGCCATCAGGTGCAGGTGCCCATGTGCTGTCACACCAGCAGCACCGAGGCACCACCTGGGCTTCCCCTGTGCGGAGCAGCCGGTGCTGCCCGGTTCCGGTCCCAGCCGGTCCCAGCCGGCTCCAACGGCCCCACCGCAGGGCAGAGCTGAGCCCCTCAGCCACAGGCGGGCGCCTCGGGTAAAGCCTGGGTAAGGAAGGGAAAACGGTGCCCGGCAGCCAGGGCTGAGGGATCCAGCTGGGGGGATCCCCTAGCATGGACTGAGCAGCATTCCCTGCCTGTGTGCCTCTGCCCCTGTGCTGCTGCAGGAATCCTCTGGTTGGCACGGTAATGAAAATGCATTTACAAGAGATACTTTTCATCTGTGGTTTTGTCGTACCGGATCCGTACACACACATTCACTATGGTTCTTCAGAATTAAAGGAGCAACATGAATTGTCTATGTGTTAGCCAAATTACTTAAGAAGTCTTCCTTTCAGGCACAGGTTTTGTTCGTGAATGTTTAATCAGTATCATCTGAAATCTATGACTAATGCACAGTGTGCAGTATGTTCCAGAAAATGACAGTCTTGGATAATTACAAAGATATTAATTCCTACAGTGCGAGGACATTTGCAAGGTTGTTTTCCACCTTGGCAAAGGTAATAAAAAAAAACAGAAACAGGTATCTCTGTTTATTGCTTCTGCTATATAGGGCTTATTTATTTGACTGCATATACAAATCCTCCATTACCTGTGTCTGCATCAATTTCCTCTCAGCTTATTTCAATACCTATTATGCAGAGCAAGATAACAAAACTGTAAAGTTAACACCTCTAATCAGTGCTGTAAGGGTGGGACATGAAGGCCCATTAGAAATAAACATACTTGGGGATATTGGCACAGCAGTGAGACAGCAGCTTTGCTTTGCTGCTTGTAGCTAGATGTCCCTGCCAGTTCTGCTGCTTCCTGCGGCAGTGCTGGGGGATGAGGATGTCCACTTTGGAGGGCATTTAGAAATATTCCTCAGCAGCAGAGGTATGCAGAGCTATCTGAATTGTGGCTCAGGTTCCAAGATGGATCATCAGCCATGGTACAAACTGAAACTATCATGCATTTGTGTGCAACACAAAATAGTGTCTTGATCGATATATATACTGAAGAGCTACTACCTTCCCTGTGCATCACCAGCTCTCCACCCCAGCCACACTGGAGTTTTCCTGCTTGTCACAGTGGAATGAAAGGAGGTTTTTTTCAGGAAAAATGGACAGGAATGAGTCAGACGACTGAGGTTACTGCACCTTCTGTTATAATTTCTTTCCCTCGTTGTAGGCTTCCTGTCTCTGGTAGCTCTGCCTTCTCCTGCACTAGGAGTTGAGCTCTCTAAGCAGGGACAGAGCTGGAACATGGGTGTTGAAGTGTCAACTGCATTAACATTTTCCCTCTGCTGCTGTTGTTGAAGAAGAATCATGCTCCAGCAAGGTCAGTCTAGTGGGAAAAGACGTGTTTCTAGGAGACCCAGAATAAGGGTCCTGTCTCCTTATGCCTCCAGAGGGCTTTGCCTGTACGGCCCTTCCTGGCCTGCCTTTTTCCTGTCCTGGTTCCCATAAGTGCCACAAACCTCTTGTGTGTCCTATCCACTCTCAGGAGGGAAGATGAAAGACATCAGTTTTCTTCCTGCAAATTTCAGTGTCTGTCACAGGACAAACTCTGTCCCCACAGTAAAGATGCAGTTCCCATGTCCTAGTGCAGATAGGAAGTCATGGACCCAGCAAGCCCAGTCCCAGCTCCTGCTTTGGCACAGACCTCCTCCTTCACCCTCATCAGCTTGAGCCACCTATCAGTCTTAGGAGAGAGGCAGTCTGGCCACATACACAGTGACCACAGATGGATATCCTGACACCATTGCAAAGGCAATTCCTTGCCTTTCAGTCTGTGAGCCCCTGGCTGCCCCACTTCCCTGTCACAAGCACAGCTCATGAGGGTCCTGGGTCTCTCTGCTGGTGCTCAGCCTTACAGCAGCTCCCAACTCCATTCTCCATAAGATAAGAGAACTCTCTTCTGCAAGAAAAGTCTGCTGTTAACCATCTCCCCAGACATTCAAGAAATGGCTTTGGTCTGAATTTTCATCGAGTTCTGTTTCAAATGTTTTCAGTTTAATTGCAATTCACTTTGAACATACATAATTTCAAATATATGGGATATTTAGCCCTCTCAAGGAAGGAGCAACCTCACTGGAGAGACGCAATCATTCCAACTTTCCCTCGCTAAATGCTAGTTACGTATTTTCAGCAGTTTCCATAAATGTCCTAATGGTTTTACGCATCTTCTGCCATGGGGACCTGTACTGTCTGCTAGGGATCTCTCCTGTGGCATTGCTTGCCAGGTAGCTGAATCGTTAGCCTATCATTTTACTCAAGGGCCTTGGCAAAACAAAGAAAAATAATACTACATTTGTGTTTGGTTTTCGCTGCGTTACAGAATGGGGTCCGTTATGTGCAAACTTAGGGCTGAACCTCCTAAACCAGGCCTGACACATGCCCATCCCTCACCTGCTCTAATTGATATTAAATCTTAGATTTATCCTATGTACAGTGTCAGTCAGGCAAGAAACATCTCACAGCAGTGTTATTAGTATGAAGCTGAGATAATGTGCTGACTCTCACTGTGCTATGTTCTGTTCTAATGTTTATGGCCTTTGTACTCTGCTTGCTGCCCAGCATCCCTTCCAGCTATTCTTATTATTGCTATAAACATGTTTGGGAAAACACAAATTTAACAATACTCTGGGGTGCATGAAAGCTTTCTGGAACACTCTGCCCCAAACAAGGTGATCCTTCCCTGCTGCTTGATTTCGGTGAGCTCTGAAAGCGAATGTCCAAAGTAATTAAAATGCCTTGAATTGATGCATTGATGATGTCAATGCTTCAAAACCTGCCTTGGGGCTTTCTTCTTTTTACCTCAGCTGTATTTACGTTTTCACTTAAGGTAGTACAGGTCACCAGTTACCCAATTCCCGTTAACATTGAATTTCTGCTATCGTCTGTGTGATTCCAACTGCCCAAAATCGAATGCCTCCTTGCTCCTGGCAGCCTACTGTTCTCTGAGTCCCTTCCTCCCTTGGCTTCAGGCTAGCCATTAAACTGGGAGGTGGCTGCTCCTTCTCAGTCAGTACACAGGGCTAATTCTTCATGTAAAAGCAACTCTGTTGTGATAAATCTCTGTCCTTCCTCACACCCTGAACATGGTAAAAGAAAAGACAACTTTTTTTTTTTTTTTTTTTTTTAAGTATGGCATTTTGCAAATCCTGTAGCTAAAACCAGATCTTGGGTGGATTCTGTTTCAATACCTCTAAGTGATATTTCATTTCAAGTAGATAGGAGACTGCCCTCATTAGCTCATTAAAACTCCTGAGAAGGGCAAATCAACACTAAGGTATTAGTGACTTAGAATCATAGAATCGTGAGGGTTGGAAAGGACCTTAAGATCATCTAGTTCCAACCCCCTTGCCGTAGGCAGGGGCACCTCACACTAAACCATGCCACGCAAGGCTTCGTCTAACCTGGCGTTGAACACTGCCAGGGATGAAGCATTCACAGCCTCTCTGGGCAACCCATTCCAGTGCCTCACCACCCTGAAAGTAAAGAATTTCTTCCTTAGATCCAATCTAAACCACCCCTGTTTAAGTTTTAACCCGTTACCCCTTGTCCTGTTACTACAGTCCCTAATGAAGAGTCCCTCCCCAGCATCTCTATAGGCCCCCTTCAGATACTGGAAGGCTGCTATGAGGT
>JBCJKH010045739.1:57577-68691 GCA_039877255.1 Loriculus beryllinus | reverse complement strand
GGCAACCCATTCCAGTGCCTCACCACCCTTACAGTAAAGAATTTCTTCCTTAAATCCAATCTAAAGTTCTCCTGTTTAAGTTTTAATCTGTTACTGCTTGTCCTGTCACTACAGTCCCTAATGAACAGTCCATCCCCAGCATCCCTATAGGCCCCCTTCAGATACTGGAAGGCTGAAGATAGAGTACTAATTAATCATATATTCAGTAACTTTTGACCAATTAAAAGTAATTTATTTGTTCTCTGAAAGGTATATAATCTGACGTACAAAAACCTAAAGGTGTGCTAGCTTTGTGGAGCTTCCACTTAGCACCCTATTTTGCAAAATAGCTGACAATAAGATACCTTGACTCTGTGTGTATATTGGCATTTTGCACACCAGATAACGATCCCACTTTTGGGACAACAGCAGCACAGAGGAAATAGCTATCTGAGCTGCTGCACTGTGACAAGACATCACTGCCCAGGTGCACAACCTGGTGGTGAAGGTACACCACGTAGATGCTTGTATAACCAGGAGTCGGGCCACTGAGGAACACCAGAACAACCAACAGGTGGATGAAGCTTCTAAGATTGAAGGGGCTCAGATGGACTTGGACTGGCAACATAAGGGGAGGTTATTTTGCAGTATACTGAGTACATGCACATACTGCAAAGTTGCTAATGCACTGTAATATGGCCTTCTATTTTTATTGTAGGATAACTTTTTCATCTAAAAAAGCCCCCATTCAACTTATACACAGAGGTACAGGTTACTACCCTGACAGGGAAATGCAGTAACAGGCATTTTGCTGACATGCACATATTTTGGAAGGAAGTGGCAGGCACAGAAACTATCTTGGTTTTCAATAATTTTTTTCTGTAATACACCGTTTAACCATCCCCAGGCATACTCTCTGAGATGGTCATAGTTCAGGCACTCAAGCACTCAAGCTTTCTGTCATTTTTTGGACCCTGGAAGCTTAATACCACATTATCAGTTTAAATTAAGGTTTTTTAAGGTTAAATTATAAATTTATCAATTTAATTTAAAGGTTGAAAATTATCCTTACAAGGGATATAAGATTTTCTTTTATGTCTATATTCAGTTAAGTGGGAAAATTGATTACAGCAAAGTCTAAGACCTGCAAGGTCAGCTTGCAATACAAAGGTAGAGAACTATCAGAAAATTCTGCGGGCTTCTTTCTGTTTTATCATGTAAAGTCTAGGGAGAATGAGGATGATTTTTATAATGTTCTCAAGATATATCTTAATGCTTTTATAACATGTTATTTTTTAAGGTGATAAGCCAGAATACCTAAAAAGCACACTAGAAATTCAGTTGCAAAGATTGTTCTTTACTGTTCTTTGGGTAGTAAGGTAATGACCATATGCACAAGTCATCATGGTGTCTTTACATTGGTCAGTTTGTATTTGTTGAAAGCTAAAAATATTTTTCCAGTCCTTATCTGTAAAGTTGTAATCAGGAGATGCCATTTTTTGCAGAAGACAGGGCTGTTGATCAGGTTTAAATATTACAGCAAAAAGCAGTCAAAACAAAGCCCTCTGGAAGCTGCCTTCAGGAACCACAGTAGGTAAAACTAGTGACACAAACCCCTCTTCTGGTACCTTTGTGCTAGATTTGCAGCTTTGTAGAATATATTCACTTGTACTTTTCTCAGCAGCACAGTCCTGTGTCCTGACAGCTGAGTAATGTTCTGCTCACGTCTTCCCTTGTAAAATGAAAAAAAGTAGATAATTTAATATAGATGTGACAAGTGCAAGATAGATTTCTACCCAGCACAGTTCACTGCTGAAAGTATTAGGTTGAAAACCTTCTTTAAAGATAACCAGATCTTTAAGTTCTCCCCATCACCACCCACCTTCCCCACCATTAAATGCAATACAGAGAAAATTTTAAACTAAAAATTTAATTTATTCTTTGGTAATTTCTGTATAAAAAAATCTATCATTTCTATTGTTCCATAAAATAAGCCAATACCTCTTAGTTTTGGCTAAGAGCAAGTTTTCTGCAGGACATGCTATGTACAATTTTTGTATGTTTCCAGTGCAGACTTTTATTGGTCTATCACTAATTTTCCTTTCTGTAGTTTTCACTCTCCCTGAATCATGGAAGCAGTTTACTGTTACTTCTTGTGGCCATTGTGGTTGGGAACTAAGTTTACTGCCTTCTCAGGCAAAGCATGATGAATTCTGTCAATCCAAATTACATTCCTGAGTATGGCAGGGTATGCAGTTTGATTTCACTGATGGCTTGAAAAAAACACATTGAATGATTCTCATACCTACATGTACATTAGTAATGGGTGACATGCTGACTATACAGCATTAGTGTGCTGTCCTGATGCTGCACTATTAGTCTTGTATCCCTTTCTCTGGTATTCGACCAGTTTATATCCTCCTGTACCAGTACTGCTACTTCCTGCTACAGCCTTTCTGCTCCAGCCATGGGGTGACCAGGTGCTTGAAGCAAGCTGTGCTACTACACTGTTGTTCTCTGCCAGAGAGGCACCTTGTTGTCTCCAAGAAAACTCAGATGTGAAGCAGAGATGTGCCTGGTGTGGGAAGTCTTTGAGGAATGACATTGTGTTGAGGTGAGGAGAGTTTCAGAAGGGATCCAGCACCACTGCAGAAGTTGCATCCTTGGTAACAGCAAAATCAGATTGACTCAGGAAAGGTAGAGGTGAGTATGTAATTTACCTCCCCTAAATCCCACTGAGCTTTTCCAAAGTCTCTAATAGTATCATGGATTTATTGGTATCATTATACTTTCTCCTAAAATCAGTGTTGTAAAAGATCCAAATGGTTGTGGGCCATAACTAAATTGATCTTATACTACCTGTTGCTATCTAAGGTTATCCAGTAGCAGAATTTAAAACTTTAGGACAGTGTTTCAAAAGTATTGAGAATAGCCTATTTTTTTTTTTTTTTTAATTATGTTAAAAGCCGACTTCTCATTGATTTCAGTGGGTGAAATGTCAGCCTACTGCCAAACACTAAATACCTTCACATTTGCTGCCTCTAGGCATTGACCAGAATGTATCTTTCAACCTAAAGTTTTTAATGCACAATTATCTATGTCAAAGGAGTAACATTTTCTGTGCGGTTGATGTGATACATAGACGCTGCATCTATCAGTTTCCTCTAGCATGGTCAAATCTCTCTACATAGAGGAAAGAGTACAGATGAAAAGATTGAATGAAAATGATCCCTCTTAATGTTTTCACTAATATCCTGCTTACAAATGATTCAGACTCACTAGTTAAGGAGACAACTGATCTCTTTAAACTAAAAGGAATATTTCAATCTAAGAACACTTTAACAGCATTACTAAAAAATTCATAACCATTGACTGTTTGGCCTAACTTGTAGCACTGCATTGTTGACTCTGTGTTCAGCCCTATGCAGATGGCAACTCCCATTCACTTTGGTGGGAGACTTGCCTGGGGTAGGACTGCAGAACTGATGCCTGGGAAGTTAATTAAACTTAGCTGGCCAAAAGATGGATGGTTGAGTCATAAGGACAGATCCTTCTGGCTTACCTAAGAATACTTCTTAGCATACAATTAAACCAAAAAGCTGACATCAAAATAACAATAAGGCCCTGCACACAACTGAGGAAATCCAGGCCAGCATTCTTGCCTGTGATCATCTGATTGGGCCAAGCCAGTATAAAAGCTATGGTTCTGGATATTCCCTTTCTCAAGCACTGGTGGAGGTGAAGCAGTTCAAATTGATGGAGCTGGCTAGCATGGATGAACTGGTTGGGAGGTAATAATTTTTGTTGTGCATACCTGCAGAATCTCTCCACAATTATATAATGGGAACAGGGATACTTAGTTAAAAGGAGATTTTTCCAGGGAGTGAAGGAATAAACTCAGAGACAGCATACCTCTACAAGTTGTTGATCTCCATACTTCATATCACTCCAAACTAGGTGAATTTCTGTATCAGGTGAAGTGATAATGCCCCGCTGGTGTGAAACTACTCAGGGAGTGCTCCTTGAAGGCATAAAGGTGCTAGAAGCTTAGGAAGAGTGTTTTTACCCTGTATCTCTCAAAGCTATAGATCTGAAATTTAGAGATGCTCTTAAACATTCTTGTTTCACATAACATTGTCTTAAGGAAAGTGGAAAAACAAGATCTAGAAAAAGATCTACTATGGAATACTAGTAAAATGAGCTGGAAAACCCAAGTCAAAGAATAGTTACCAATGGTTTACTGTAAATAGGGAAGGATATATAAAATGTGGTTCCACAGGGATCTGTCCTGAGCCAGATACCATTAAATATTTTCATTAGTGACTTCAATTGTAGGATAAAGAATGTTCTTATTAAATATGCAGATGCCACAAAGCTGTGATGGCTCACAGTATGGAGGAGAGCATGACTAGAATTCCAACAGACCTTGAAAAATTAGAAAGATAGTTTGAAAAAAATGGGAAGAAATTGAAGACAAGTCCAGTTTCTGTGCTTGGACAAGAAGAATCATTTATAGGATCAACTAAGTGGGGAAAAACTGATTTACAGTCTTATAGGAAAGGAACTAAGGTTTGTAGCTGACTGCATCTTGAACATGAGTGCACACTGCCACACTATTGTGAAAAAAATAAAGGGAGAAAGTAATTTTGAGTTGCACAAACAGGAGCGTGGTCTATAAAATGCATAAAGTAATTCTTCTGGTTTGCAACCATGGAAGGTCTTAAGCTAAATTCAGGCTTAAGTCTCATGTGAACCATTACAGAGCAATATAGTGACTGGTGAGAAAAACAGGATTTGGGGTTGTCAAGACTGAGAAGCAGCACGATAGCAGTCTTCAGATGCATAAAAATCTAATGCAAAGCCAAAGGGAATAATGAGCTCATGGACAGAACAGAGAGCAAGTGATACAAGTATAACACAAAAACTTTGGCTAGGTTTAGGCAAAAGGTTTTTCTGACAATAAGGATGGTTAAACACAGATTACAGTAGAACCTTTACCTTTTTTTTTGTTGTGGGCCTGTCCAGAATGAGAAGAGTGTAGTTCAGCGTATCTTGGGGTAGGCACAAGATTTCTTCTTGAAGTTCCTTCCTATCCTGTTTTGCAGTATTCTCTGATGTGATTCTCTGATTTAGGAATCTCTCCAATAGACTGTTTCCTCAGATCCTAACAGCTATTTCCTGGGATCCTAACAAGCTGTTTGATCAAAGAGATGGGTAGTCCCAAAATAACATTTTAGTTCTCTCTTTCCAATAAAAACGAACCAAAACTCGGTCTGTGGATGGGGGTGTTCAAATTCAGGGAGTGTCTTAATGAAAAAAGTTTTTAATAAAATATTTTCTAAAACCTCTTCCAAGGTTGGGGGCTTGTGAGGTCTAAAATCTGTCATGAGACTTGGACAGCTTTAGAAAAAGGACTACTGAAACACGGAAAATACATGGTATGTGAATAATGGGAGGCAACTGAAAGCCAAGTAACCTCTCTGATGGTATTAGAAATTAATTGTAGATTAATTGTAGTCTTCCATTGTCCTGATTTATATGATGGCCTTGAAGCCTTTGTGAGCAAGTGTCCAGTGAGACTGTGTGTCTTAAAAGGATTTATTTATTACACCGAGGACCTGACCAGTCTAATGTTGTCTTGGCTGCTGGGTTTTCCTGTGTGCAAGCACCAGCCACATGATTTCAGTGAGATTGACCTCCATTCCAGATTAACAGCATCAAATACGAATGCGTTTGTCCTCAACATCAGTCTTCAACAAATTAAGTAAAAATGCTCTCACATATCTTTAAAGGTACAGCATCCATTAAATAACAGGTTAAGTGTAAGATATGTAAGGTCATAGAAAAACAGTAAACACCAGAGAACGGAAATGGATGGTACATATCATTGGACAATATGCTGAGCAAGAGACACATTAGCTGGATCAGACAGATAATTTTATTCCTGTAGGCTCTATTTGATATTAAAAGAACACTACAATTCAGTTTCAGACAGCAGGAGGCAGTGAAAAGTGTTCCAGTGCTTCTGTGTGCAACCTGCTTGAAGTACTTAAATAAAGACATTCTTCTCTAGAACAAATTATTTTCCTTCTGAGAAAGTCTCTTGTGCTAATGAGAAAAACAAGGGGAAACAGATTGCAAGATCTTAATAGGCTTTTTTTTTCAGTGGGTTCCATGCCAAACTCTATCCTTCCATGAGTTCTTGAAACCTCTCTAATTTCACAGGGACCTCGTGGCTGTAAAAGAAGATTTTTTTTTTTTTTGGTCTTAAGATCTAAAAAGCTTTCTTCTGTATAAAGTGTTTTACACATGGAATGGCTGCTGAAGCAAATTGACTAGAATGCTAGTCAGTTTTACACTGCTGCCCTCCCACCTGAAAAGCACTTTCAGTGCCCTACAGAGAAAAGAAATGAAAGAGGAGGGGATGAAACATGCTCATGCACACATATATAGAGAAAGAGATCTTGAGAAAAAGGGAGAGAAAATGAAATAGCACTGTATGCTGTCTGTCCTACATAGTTGTCATGCTGGATGGGGAGAAGATTTTTTACAGGATGGAATATATCTGGTGCCTGCACATTGAGCTAAATTCAGTTCTTATCTGCACTAGGACATTAGCTTCAAATAGCTTTGCTTAAGGGCCAGAATATTCCCAGGTTACATCTAGGGAAGAAGAAGATTTCTGGTTCAAATCAGTTTTCAAAAGATGCATATCAACTTAGTGTCTTGCTATACTGTAGTGTTTAAGGATACATTTTGTACTAATGTTAATCCATCGTATATCTGCTGAATATGTTGCATACCAATATTGCATCAGCTAAATTTCTAGCCCCACATCATCAAAACAGTTTGTAAGTTTTAATAAAGATTGACCATATTCTTTAGGTAAATTAGAATTCTGACTTTTGGAAGAGAAGGAGCATGGCAGCTCTGGCCAGCAGGATTCATGAAGCTCAGACTGTAAAAGTCTATTCTAGAAAATAATCTTCAGCATATTTGTTAAAGCAGAAGTGCTTCTAATGCAGCAGTTACGTTGGCAATGTGAGAATGGGAGCAATAGGAGGACATGCCAGGAAAATATGTTGCTTATTCAAGGTCTGTATCTTTTGCAGTAAGAATGGTGTAGTGCTATGACATAAGATTGAACAGCTGTTTCTCTGAACATTTGAGAGTGATTGGAATATATTTTAAGGATGTCTTCTGTGTCCAAAAAGCAGCCTGTTTGGTGCTGTTCTTGAATACTCTTGGTTTATTTTCAGGGGTATAACAAACAGGTTACACACAATACGACAACTCCAATTCTTATTCTTTTTAGATGCAGCCCATGATGCTCACTATGGTACATACATACTTTCATCATTTTCTGTTCTGCTGCTTCTACTGATAAAAGTAGACACTATGGCAAAGGTACAGCAATGAACATAATACTTGTCAGAGATGTGCATCAAGTTTTCTCATTTTTGCCATTCCAGATCAATTGGGATGACAGAAATTTTGTAAACTGAATTGCCCTTTTCTAAGTTTGGAATTTGGCCATTGCTAGATGCAAAAGTTATCACTGATAACGTTAGGCATAAAGTACCTCAGTCTTCTCCCCCATGGTTAAAAAAGCCTTTAGCAAGGTTTAAAACCACTGAACTCATGCTTTTTCCAACTATATCCATAATACTTCAGATCCTTTTGCAACATGCTCCAATACATTGTCTATTAAAGCCAAAATGCTGAAAAAGTTAACATCACACCTGGCTTTCCATCATCACACAGGACACCAAGAAAGAGACAGCTTTGTAATGCTCTTTGTATAAAATGCCTTTAAAAATATTGACAGTCTTGAAATAAAATCTGTTTTCAAGGATTTTATCTGATTTCTGAGCTCAAGAAAAAATTCTGAACCCCTTCTCAGAATTTCACATCGTTATGGAAAGCCTTTATAAAATTATTTCTTTTCAGATATATTTTCTTCGTTCATATGTAGTGAGCTCTCTGAGTACCTGTTATGGTGGCAGGCTGTGCAGTGTTGTCATTTGCTTTCATTTTCCATCTGCGAAAGATTTTGTTTGATAGTGGTCCTAAGGAAGCATTACTCTTTACACAGGTGTTGATTCTGGCCTCCTCATTGGTTGAGCTCCATCAACTCTTGTGCTGATTTAGAAAATCTGACTTAATAATTGTAATCGCATGCACTTTTTCTAATCAGTAATGATATTACACTAAAAATAATGTGAGATTTCTATCATCAAAGCCTTAAGTTATACATTATCTTTGAGGAACACAGATTTGTATGTTTATTTTCATTTGTAGGAAATGTATCATCAATTCTTTCTACCCAGTCCATTCTAATTTGGTACGTGCCTGGATCTTTATTAATTATGACTGAATCTTTAATTTTATTGGGTAGATATTATCTAAACACTACAAGGTCTTGTTCATTGGAACATCTCTTTAATGAAACTTCTTGTTATCCAAAACTTGGCTTGTGTGTCCCCTTGTGTGTCATTTGTACTGACGATTCAATATTTATGAGTAACGTATCCCCCCCAAAAACATTTTATAGGAATTTAAGGTATTTTACGCACTAAATATTCTATTCTTTCTGAATTCTATCCTCAGTACAGTATTCCTTAGTTTTCAGTCAGTAATGAAACTGTGTAGATTCAGTCATATTTTTTATTATTCATTTGATCTCTCTTCTACTCTATGTCACCTTGCCATCAAGCGAATTAAATAGAGAATTTCAAGAACAGTTCTACTTGCATCACTTGCAACTGTTAATGCATGAGATTTGTTTCCATCCATGTGGATCATACTAAAGAAACTCAGACATGAGAAAGGGGTCACATTATAGTTTTGAGTTCATTTGCTATTTCTGTTTTGTATTCTTTCTACCCTTGGTCAACAGTTTTACAGAAAGTGATATGTGTATGATTTAAGAAGTTACACAGCTCATTAACTGCACTATAGCTGACAATCTGGTTTCAAAGACTTGTTTCTTAAGTTAGCAGATTTTACACAGCTTAAGATACTTCAGGCCCCAGATATGTGAAGGAATAAAAAAATGAGAGCACTCCTGCCTATTCCTGTTCCTGGGGCTCCCCAAGGAGCAGCAGTTATCCTTGAAAGCTTCTGTGCTAATGCAACTGCTAGTATGAGAAGGAGCCTACTCAACTGCCCCTAGGCACAGTGGAACAGAGGAGGGCTTTTAGAAATGTAGGGAGTTAAGGCAAAGGGAAGGTGCTGGCAGTGATCTTCACCTTAAATTTCAGATTTCATAAACTCACAAATGCCACAACCTGAGTGGATGTTGCAGCTAATGGACACTTTTCAAAATCTATGTAAACCAAAATCCTTGGGTTTGATGCAGCTCTAACAAGGGTTCGCTGAAGCCAGAAGTTGAAGTCACTTTAAAAAGCAAATGAATCTTAGTGGACTTGTGCTTGCTGAAAGAGGAGAGGCAACTGTGAAAGAGGAATTTCCATTCTGCAGCTGAATTAACCAGGAAGATGAATTTTACCAGTTCTGGGCTTTCCTGAACCCAGGCATGTCGCTGTGGTGAAGAAACTCTTTTTTGAAGGATGAACACCCGCAGAGTTGAGGGAAGATGGTTTTTGTGGCTGACCATACGAGGGTTTGCTGAGATACCAGTTCAGGCACAGAAGTCTGACCTATGACTTTTTCTGTGAGTGTTTTTCAAGCAGACATGCATATTCCGTGATGAATGGAATCTGAAATGAAGCAGCACAGCATTGCTATTAGCAGTGGAGTGCCTTCCTATAAATAGTGTATTCCAGTCAATTTTAATACCAAGAACCAGCTTTTATCTCATGACAGCCCCTTTTCTTCTTTTGTCTTCTTCTCTAAACTGCTTCTTCAAAGAACAGTTCAAAAAGATATACAAACACATTAATTTATTAAGTAATACTTATGGTATTGTAAACAACACAACAAATGATACAAGTTGAGAAATACATACATACTCATCGAATGCTGAGATTTGTAATGACCTGCTCTGACTGTACTTTTATTGCAGTCATTCAGTGTAGTCTCACCTGTTTTACCTGTTACCTTTTTATTGCCATAAAATGATAACCTGCAATTATGCTTTTGTCTTCAGCCATACCATATTACATCACAAAATACTGAGAAGCCATGGCGCATGAGATGAGCCTAGTTCTTCCAAATATTTACACGTCTAACTTTAAATACGTAAGCTTGCCTACCATCAGCATTGTGCTGACTTGAAGCTTACCTTCTGAGAACGTATCTTAACCTTTTGGCTTGACTGTGCTCTGGGCTGATGAAATACATGCATCCTGGTGAGAAGAAAACCTGGCAGCTTGGATGACATTCGCACATCCATCCTGTGAGTATGGTTCGTACCGACAAAGCTGCTTGTGCCATTGTATCTCCTGTCTTGATCTGTGTGTCCTTTTAGGTGCCCTAGCCGAGAAGCACCTTTGAAATTTTATGTAAAGCTATCAACCTCAAAAATACATAAATTGCATGTCTTGTCAGCTAATACCTCTTGCTTTAATGACAGTAAATCCTGCTGACACATGTGGTCATGGCAAGAAGGCTTTCTGCAGCATGAATGGAGCAGCTGCTGCTGATCAAGGAGGGAAATCAATGACTCAGCATTCATCAAAAGCTTCCTCCTGCTGGTCACCATTGTCAAGTGCTGAGTCATCGATTTTCCTCTCTGCTAGGTGTAGACTGCTCTATTTTCTTTACAGCAACCTTTAAAATGTTTCCAGTGCACTGTATGCAGCTGTCAGCTCCCATGGGAAGGTCTCAGTGGGAGCACCCCAACAAATAAATTGTATTGGAGCTGGGGGATAAATCTCAGTTTAGCCCAGTGTAGTTTTTTCAAAGTGATGAAAGCAGCGTGCCTGAAGCTCAGCATGCCTGAATCTACGAATCACCCCATGTACCACAACCAGCATAAATGAGGTGTTCTGCTTGCCATAAACTCATTAAATATTTTTTCTTGTGAAGTGGCAAGTGGAACACAATATGCATGGCTCACAGATTCACAGTCACTGAAACAACTCCAACAGCATGCAGTTGTCATCAAGAAATATGTCTAGGAAAACCTCTATAGCCATGCAGTTTCAGCACAGCATGCTAGTACCTACCAG
>JBCJKH010045739.1:24665-49689 GCA_039877255.1 Loriculus beryllinus | reverse complement strand
CTTACTAATGTCATTGTGCAATATTCCGTTTTCCTCTCTCTTCTTGTCCCCAGGGTCTGTAACAAACCCCTGCTGGACCTTTTATCCACCCACTAAGTCCAGATTAATTTATTATACTCCATCTAGTTTTTGAACAGTTCCTTCTAAATGTGTGACGGGGCTTAGGGCTGTGCAAAGGGGATTCAAGGATAAGGGGAGAAAACATCCTCAGGCTCTAGCTTACAGTGAAAGGTTGCGTTACAGTATGAACACCTCTACTATTATTATGCGTAACCATGGAAGATAGTGCAGGAGGAATGACTGATTAGAGCTCATATTTATCTAAATTAACATCTCAAGTCCATTTTTTTAATATAAATCTGAGTTCATAACAATGTAAAAGCAAATATTTGCCTCTAATATCTCTGATTTATGCATAGAATACAGTGTACTCTTCATTTCCTTCTTAATTATTATTATTTTTTTTAAAACAGCTTCCAGGCAGAAAGTCAATGCCTGCTGTGTTTTATATTATATTCTGCAGCTCATTTTCCTGTATTTTGGTTTGGTTGTTTGTTTTTTTTTAATGAAACATCTAATTAATCCATGTAATCTGAACACTTTCTGTTGAAAAGCAATGTGCTAATGAAAAGAACTAAATGAAAATGTAGCTAATTTGTTGTACCTATGAAAGTAATAGCTAGATAAAAAATAAAGAGAGATAAAAATTTGAATACTTTATGCTTAGTATCTATATGGTGAATCAGACCAAATAATAAGGGTGACTACAAGTGGAAGATGTCTGGAAAAAGTTCCTTAGTGAAGGGAAAATTATGCTCCTGATTTTGCCATCTTATTTTTGCTCATTGCATTACATGAGGTGGGCCTGATGATCTTGCATTTGTACCAATAAAAGTGCTGTTTCTCTTCCAATTGCAGGAAGTCTCCATGTGAGCTTTTTACAGGATCCTGATAAAAAAGCTTGAAAGATTGTTGCAGCTCAGGGCTCTTTATCTTGGGCTGAACACAATAAATGACTAGTTATGTTAGAAGTTTCTTTTTCTTTATCTCTTTCCGACTCAGCGTCTTCCTCTGGGGAGAGCACAAACAAGAGGAACTGGAACCAATCGTACATTTAGAATTTAATTGTGTAACTTCAGGTGGCAAAGGCTGCAGTAGAGGAGAGGAATTAGAGAAATGTGCTTTTTTGATGAATTATCACCAGCACCCTTTTTAATGGAATGTTTGTCAGCCTTTTCCATGAAATATCAGCAGCTCTTTAACATCTCTAAAATTATGACCCAGACAATTTCCAGTAATGATAAAGTTGAAAATCGATATAGGAAATATTACCATAGTACAAGTAAAAAGATGCCTCTAAACGGTAATGTACAAAACCTCACAAGGGAAAGCTTACTTGCCTATGAAGCTTTCCCAGTAGAAACATTATAAATCATACATAGGTCAGAGTGTGAATGAGAAAAAGAAAAATAACTATCAAGACATAGTTCAAAGTTGCTTAAAGTCTTCATGGTTTGGCATGGACAAATGTAAATAGAGCATGTTTGCTCAGCATGGTCAGCAGAAACATGGCATCTAGCTCTGCGGGTAGAAGCTTACAAGTCCTATTATTTTGAACATTGCATTGGATCCATCTCTCTGCTCTCTTTTGCATCTGCACCAAAATCAGCTATAACACTTCACTGTTAAGTGGCTGTGTAGCAGATGGAGAGTCAGACCCATTTTGTTGTAGGAAATGTCACCTTTGAGGCAGTGTGACAGCATGGTTTTACTGGGTTTACCTCACACAGGTTTACCTGGTTTACCTTACCCAGTTTTGCAGTTGAGCCCACCAACAGAAAAAAGGATGTGTGGCTTCCCCTCTGGCACAGAGTTGGTCATTCACATTTAGAGCCCAGGATGAAATCTCAGCCCTGTTGTATCAGTGGCAAAATTCCAAATGACTTAGATAGGAGCAGCAGCCCTCTGATCCCCTGTTTTGCTATCTACAAGACATCATTTGCTCTTGGCAGTGACTTTTTACACTGCAAATACAAATGGGCACATTTTAAAATACCCAGGAGTCTCAGTGCTACCAGATAAGTCAGATTCTTTTCTAGATCTAATTTGGAATTAGGATAAGGAATACAATGAATATAATAATTAATACCATACTATGGCTTAATTCCTATCTACGCCCAGGATCCCTTTGCTTTCATATTGTACAGAACAGTAACAAGAAGATTGTCTCCATCCTTCTTCCAGAGTTTTACAAATTATATGCTGGATGAGATACAGCAGGTGGCAAGACAAGGACATGAGTGGCCTGAGAAAATCAAATAACAATAAAATAAATGATGTTTAGCAGAGAAGCTTGGGATGCATTTTACCCACAAAATCACTCTGCTGGATGAGAAGCTGTTAGACACACAAAGCTTCTCCTGTGTAGGTACAGATGGGACTTTGAACATGGCTGGAACATGGACAGCAATGCAGATAGTAATGGAGATTGTGTCAGTTTTCCAAGAAATACATCCATATTTATACTGCAGTGTTTTGTAATTAATACTCAACTCAAAAGACATCCACAATATCATAAAGGCAGCTAGTTGTGAACACTGCAGATGCCCAGATTAGTTTCTGTCACAGCTGAACCCATAATGCAACATTCCACTTCAAAGCTTTCTAAAAGGTAGCAAAGAAAATGAAGATTTGCCACCTAGCTTAATTTTCAAATCGCCACCCAATCTTGCACTTGTATTGCAGAAACCTCATGTAAGTAGCTACAGAAATCTTTTCTGTAGATACATCTTTATTTCAATGTCACTATATCTCATCACTGGCTATTAGTTGCCTTTATCTCCAACATATTTCATGGCAAAAATCCATTAAATTAACTATTATATACACCTCAGCAGTCCTGTCCATGTCTAATTTTGGAATGCCTTAGCAATCAGTATCCATTTAAAATAAGTATCAGTTTTAATATATATTTATATATGTATCCATGGGGAAAAAAATAGGCATAAAAAGTCCCAATAGCACACTATGGAATGTTTTTACAACAGCAATGTCACCTTGTTTGTAAAAGTGTGCTTACACATGGATTTGCATCATGCGTGCAGATTAGCAGAGTTTATGAGCATGTGGGCTTTTCATATTTTAATACTTTCCAAGCATTCCCTCTTCTAATTCTTTTTAAAATTAGGCTTTTCCTTTACCTTATACATTGTATATCTAGTAGATGTTAACTACTACATTATATTGTCTTAACAATGACATTGAACTTTAAAAGATGAATTAAACCCAGCCACTCCTAAAGCAATGTGTAACATGCATAATGTTATTGTTGGTTTGGGGCAGGTTTGGGGCATTTTTGTCCATTTGGCTGAAGGCAGGTGTTGTTTTGGTAGGGAATTAAGAAGGGGAGGGAAGATATAAAATAGGAGGATAGAAGTTGACCTAAAATAGAGAGTTGGTGAGATCTGAGTCACCTGCCAAGGTGGCTCCACATGAAGCCTCCCAAAAAGACTGCAGATGACATCAGAATCGTCATTGAAAAAGTTCATGTTTTAATTTACACAAGGACAAAGGGGTGAGTATTGGGCTATTTACAAATTCAGCTGTGCCCTATTTCAGTCAGAGACAAAGTCACATTGCACAAAGATAATGCTGAATGCCTGATTCAGGTAATTTCTGACAGTTTCTATATCTCTTCTCAGCTTGCTTTGGTTTAAAGCAAATGACTTATGGGTGGTTTGGGTTGTGTGCTCTCTAAGCATACCACTTGACCAAGTACAGCAAAAGCTGATAATTTTCCTACTATGAATGCATACCCTCTTTTTATATGAAGAACAGGATAGCAGAGTTTCCTGATCTTTAAAGACCTGGAAGAGCAGCTGGACAAGGCTATAAAATGGCACAGGTGCTAGGAAAAGGCTAAGATCTTAGCCCCACCTGGCAGGTTAAATAGGTTTTCTGCCTACACAGGTGAGTGGGTTATGTAGTGAGAGCTTCTGCAGAAGAACAGGTGTGGAAAGGCTTTGTGGCCAGAGATTTTTGGGTTGCTGTAAAGAACTGAGTATTGCTGTCTAACTTGCAGAAGATAGGTGATGCTGGCTGTTGTGTCCTATTCTTGGACTGAAAATAACAACTTATTTTAGAGGTTTTTCACACCAGAATGCTGGTAGCTGTCACTCTGCATGATCAGTTTATGTGTCATGCTGTTTGCTCCTGAATTGCAAGGTAAAAGTGTTCTTGTTGTTGATGTTAACCTGATGTTACTCTGTCTTTGGGA
Source organism: Loriculus beryllinus (assembly GCA_039877255.1). NCBI lineage: Eukaryota > Metazoa > Chordata > Aves > Psittaciformes > Psittacidae > Loriculus > Loriculus beryllinus. Next base: position 45,413 of record JBCJKH010045739.1, on the reverse strand, counting down.
AGCTTTGTCATCCTTAATCTACAAAGGGGAAAAAATGAGCTGTTTTCTCAAATCTTTCCTGGCATAGGAAATGTGTTTGGAGCTTTTCCACTGCAAAAATGGAGAAAACTCTTACAGACTTATACCATAGCCTATTGCCCCTACATGCAGTGCTTCAGGGCATCCCTGTGCGGTGATTTGTCTCTCATTTTCTTTGGGAAAAACAAGAAATAAGGGAAATCCTGAAGTATACTGAGCTTCCTTGATTTCAGGTGGAAGTGCACATGTGAAAGTTCTTGTCTAAGAGGACTTGGAAGGTGCAGTTTTGGAGAAAATATAATCTGTTTTCTAACTTCACCAGGGAAAAAAATGTTTCCTTTAAACTTATGTATTGACCTTCACTTACTTTTATATTAACTTCTACTGATGTTGATTTGGGTCTCTGTGTACTAGTAGTACTTTTGATAGCACGATAAGTCTTTTGAAGCCAAGCAGTGGTAACAGAAAATCACATTTCTGACAAAGTAGTAAGCTGTTGAGCAATGGGTTCAGTATTTTTAGTCCATTAAAATGGGGCTGCCATATCTTTTCTGTAATACTCCCTATAAAGGTTCAGTCTCCCCTTTGGTGGGGAAACCAGATTAATAAAGGAAAGTCTTCAGAAGACCTCTTTAATAAAAGTAATGAAATAAGGAGAATGCTATTGTAGGTAAGGATTATTCTTGGTTTTTCTCCCAGTTGATGCAGATGAGCTCATGTGTCAATGCTTTCATTTTACTAATTCAAACTCAAATAATTCTGTTTCTTCAAGTTTAAAAGAAAGTGTTATTCTGCACTTGTTAATGACTGAGACCCAGTCTTATGCTGAGTCCATGAATTTATTTATGGCTTTGACCTGCTTTCAGCACCAGCTCACTCAGACTGATGATTTAATACAGATGATACCTTTTTATTTTAGGTAACAGTCTGAATTTGTTTAATAATACAGTGAGAAGTAGATATATTTGAAGCCTTCCACAAATATTTACTAAATGTTTGCTATATGTGGGGGTAGAAAAAAGCCACACAGTTGAGCAGAAAAGTTGTAGTGCACAACCCCAAACAAAGAGTAAGCAAAACGATTTTAGTAGACAAATCTGTGCATCTGCTTGGAAGGAAGAATCTTCAAGCAGTCATCCAGTCCTACCAATGATCCTAATAAAATTACATAAAAATTACATAAAACTTCTTGAAAATGATCAGAATCATACAAATTGAAACTTCTCGGAGCTTATGTCCATGGCTAACTGGACAGATGTCTTCAGGGAGGATTGCTGAGGTGATGCTAGGGATAAACACAGCTCCCACAGCTATTTCTGACTAAACAGGAAATAGCCGAAGCCACACCAGGTCCGTGCTTTGTTCTTCTGCAATGTGTCACCTTTACTAAGGATAAAAATGAGTCAGATACTGAATGTCACTGCTGAAAATACTTTTGTTTCTGTTAAAATGGAAAGATGAGTTTGTAGAAAACATAGAAATATATTAATATACACAAGTACTATCTTTTACCATGTTTGAAGCTCTATTCTCAGAAGCCTGTTTCAAGTGTACCTCATGCAAAATGTTGCAGAATAATCCTGTAAGGCATAGTTGTTTACTAATAATAGATACTGTAAGCAAAGCTGTTTGAAGTGCTGCTTTACAGTCATCTGCTGAATTGAAAAACCCTTTACAAGTAATTTTTTTACATTTCAAGGTAACAGTTAAATTATCTGGGCTTTGTAGCCCACACTCCAAACTATACTTTACACTGATACAGGGAATGCTTATTTTAAGCACATCCAGTAAAATACATATTTTAAATGATATTTTACAGTTCAGTGTTTTCTCTAAGCTGAAGATCCCAAAGTGCTCTTCAGATGGAGGTGTTAGCTTAAGAGTAGTCCTATGAGCACGATTATTCCCATTTTACATATAGAGAAAATGAGCAACAAAAAGTGATGGTTTGTTGAAGGTTGCACAGAGGTGGTGGCAGTAAGAATAGAACCTGTGCTTCTTTTCTCCCATTTCTGTGCTTTAGCTATAAAGCCACTACTAGGCTTTCCACATCATCCTGTGATTGAATAACTTTCATTAGATCAGGGGAGATTCAGGAATTCTAGCTAATTAATGCTGTGGCACTTTTCAGACCCTCAGTTGGTCTTTACCTCTGATGGTTCCATAGAGTTCAATGACTTGCAGTGATGTGTCTCTGAAGAGAAAACAAAGGCAGGCAAATAAAGGATGCGGATTCACTAACCTTGTCTGACAAAGGTAGGGGCCATGCTCAGAAGCATTTGCTTAGGTATTATAGGCTCCTTACTCTTTTTAAAACAGGTGTGAAATCTTCTAGGAGGGATCCTGTCATGTTAAAATTTGATGATTTTAAAGCTCTTCCTTATGACCATCCACTGCACTCCTCTTCCACCAATGACATAAATCATCTGAATTCTCTTTTAAAACTATGCCTTTTCAATGAGAGCAGGTAATTTTTTCAGTCTCATTAACAGCACATGGCCTGTCAGTAATGTTTGGTCATCAAGTGGCAGCACATTGCAAGCAATAAGGAGGACTAAAGAACATTCATGATTAAATTGGAATGTCATCTGAATTCTCACTATTACTCTTGGTCTCTCTCCACATGGCAAGGGTTCGTGTTCTGTTTACATTTTACTTTGGTATTTTGATATGTTCCAACAACTCAGAAATGGGTCATCAGTGATGAATATGTATGTACCTGACACTGGTAACTTACTGTGTTAGAAACAAAATGTACAAAATGCAAGCTTTTTCAAAACCTACTTTTTATTTGACAACTTGTGCAGAACAGGAAGGCAGTTTTTAAAACATATTTTCTGAATCTAGGCTCCTAAATATGACTCAAATACTATCAATATATATACACCACTGCAGGAACTGAATACTTTGGATGGTTAAGAAAAGAATTTACAGTTTGCTCTTTAAAAATCCGAACAAATCAGTGTGAGGAACACAGGGATGAAGTAACTTTACAGTGTTAATAGGGCTTAATATATAAAGTATTAAACGCTGCTGTAGCACTCATAAAACAACACAGCTAATGCTTAAACTTGTTTGACATTGGAGCCTTTTTACTACTTATATTACAGCATATTTACAAACTGAGAAGAGGCTTGTTGAATCTTGTTCCATGATAGACTTCTGAAGTATTCAGGCTGGTAGTTTTCAATTACTTCATCTTGGCTGGGATTCAAAGCAGGCCAGCACAAGAGGAGGAAGGCATTCGGCTTGACCAGCTGAAGCACAGGAGGATAACACACTCTTAAAGGGAAGGGCCCAAAGACCTTGCTCTTCTTGACATACATCATTAACTATTAATAGAGATTCATTATTTTGTGGATTTGTCACAATTGGCTCTTAGGACAGGGTGTCTGCATGCTTTACTAATTATCCTTAACCTGCTTGGAGGCACATTTGTGAATGCCAATCATGTATTGCCAATTTGCACACATGGAGGAAAGGGCTAGGGGTAAAGATTCAGTGATATAAAACTATGTTTGAGTTAATGCATTAATGTTTCCCTCAAGATCACCCAGTGCCATGACTTGATGTGTTTGTCTCTGTCCTAAGTAAACCTAACCTCTTGCATCCTTCCCAGGTGGCAGGAAAGCTGAAAAATTTCCTTGAGATTACTTGAATTCCTTGGAATAATGTCAGTCATTGTATTAAATCTTAGGATGTTTTTAAAGAATGAAATGATGTATCTATGATCAAGTCCTGATTTACTTATTTTATATCAAATGTCAGTGTTTTCTTCTTGCATACCCCACTTTGCAGTGTGTCAGGAAGCATTTTCCTAACAATCCATAAGGGAACAGAAATCTCTTGTTTGAATACATATGAGTTTATTATACTCCTTGCCTTGAGATTTGAAGTGATGTGTTTTCATATGGTGAGAGGGTGAGCAAAGCTCAGTGTAGGTGTCAGGGTAATACCATTAGCCACCCATACCTAATCCAAGATGTCATGCCTGACTGTACTGTGCCATCATGACTGAGGTGTCTGTGCTTTGTCGTCATTAAGTGGGTGGCTGCTGTGGCAAGATGCCTCTGTTCAATGAATTGACTGTAAAATGAATGTTAGACTTCTGCAGGGGAGGTTTCATGCTGGGTTCTGTGAATTCCCACCCCCCAAAATCTTCTTTCTCTGCTCCTCTGATGTGCTGCAACAGCTTTATGATAATCAAGTGCCTTAACTATAAAACTAATGCTTTACTGAAAAGACACAGGGTTTATTCAGTGCTCAGCTCCTAGAGATCATGTTATTTGGCAATCCTCTCTTTCCTTACTCCATCTTACCAAGCAATCTTTAATATTAAAACACATGCCACATGGTGAGGGAGGAAAGTGTCAGCTTCCCAAGTTGTTTTAAGAACTTTACAGTTCTTCAGTACTTCCTTTATACAGGTCTGGATTCTTTGATCAGTTTAGGCAAAGTAGCCCTAACATGAACAGTAATAAGTTCTTCCTTCAGGACAGAGTTCTCCAGCTATACTTATACCCAGGGGTGCCCCTTTCTCAGAGCCAGCTAAAGGAAAGACTGCTATAAACAATGTTCTGTGGCTTGAGGCTCCTGCGGATCTTGCCTTCAGTCCTTGCAGCTATTATTTGCATGATGTGGCTTCCAAATATCAACCATTAAGCTCCTTGCAACTGCTTCTCTCAAATGTGCTGCAGCCTGGAAGTGATTTCAGCCTGACTGGAGAAAGTTTTCTGTCTGTCTTTATTCTCTTTCTGAGGGTGAACAGGATGCTTTGTGGGCATAGTTACTATAACAGGGCTGATGCTAAAGACTTGCCCATACAAGCATGCCTTCAACTAATGAAGTGGATTCATATTATTCTTTCAGAGCAGTTCCTATGCTAATCTAGGCAGAGAAGGGTACAGCAGCACATCCCCCTGTGCTATTGAGGAAGTGGTACTTGGCCTCATGTACCAGACGCAGAAGAAGCCGCGTCCTGCTATTTAGGTCCATGTCATGTGCTGTGAGCATGTTTGTAGGCACACGGATGTTGCAGAGGAGGACTGCACTTTGGAGAGATTTTGCAGTCCTGATAAGAAGTGAAATAAGCATGTAAAATGCTGCTGTTGAAGAGCTTCCAAAGGAACTTCATAGCATTTCTGTGGTGTGTGATTGTTTCAGATGTAGCTTGGTATTGATCAAGAGGAAGTCGCCACATAAATCTCTGAGAAGAAGGAATCTCTTTCTAGGATAAGCACCAGCAGTGGGCAGCTTTGCACACTGTTCAGTTGGGTTCCTATTTGTGAGACCAAGTCTTGTCTGTACTTAAAATTGCTCAGCTCACTTAGATTGCCTACAAATAAATGAGGGTTTATTTTAGCTGTGATTTCTAAGTATCTGCTGTAATACTGCCTGGGGGTTATTTATCTCATTTATTCAGAAGTGGCTTCTTCTGAAAAAGAGGAGAAGGTGAAGAGATACGGCTTCCTACATAGTAGCAAATGCATGCCGTGCCGCATGTGCATGACAATATAGATCTCTGAGGTTCAGTGGATCTGGAATAATGCCATTTGTTTCACACTAACTGAAGCATGTGTCTACAAGTGTGCTGTGCAAAACATAGGATAAATTAAGTTCATAAAATCAGGGTACTTCATAACCTATCTTATTATTAGACAGGCAGTCACTTGCTCAGCACCTGAAAATATGTTTTGTGAAAAAAAAAAGAAGCTGCTCTTTTCTGTGCATATGTGTATACACACTAAGCTAATAGGATTTATTTCTGCTAAGCCAGTCTGAGACAACACATAGTCTTTTACAGCTTTTCAAAATCTTTCCTGTCTGTCCCTTGTGCTCATGAAAGATAGCACGTACTTTTCAGTTCTTTTTAAATTGTGAGTCCAGAGTAACAAGTGTGAGACTTAAAGCTGCTTCTGTATGAGACCAAGACATCTTGAAGAGTAAGTGTTGTATATTAAGCATGATTAAACTTAATTTGCTCATACACTCAACTCTTCAGGAGAAGGTTTACATATTGTGTAGTTTGAAGAGACAGCTGCTGAGATGAGGCTAAATCTGGTCACAGTTTGAAGCAACCTAAATGGTATTGGAAAGAATGGGTATGTCTCTGTATCTGGTAGAGACATTCAATGCAGTATGTAGGTTAGCGTAACATGCTTGCTAGTGTAACTTGTCATTATATTACATTTATTGCCATGGTGTACATGAGATCTCATAGTAAATGTTTTCAAGAAAGGGAATTAATGCATCTTTGTTATCTGAAGTTTGGTTTCACCAGTCAAGACAAATGAATCTGTGCTGTTGATTTCGGGACCAGGCACTTACAGGACACTTCTGTTGGTTTTGAATTGAAAATATGTTTTTCAATAAGTCCTTTCTTTTCATTGCCATGTCTACAGTATAGCTGAGATGTATTGAGCTGTACAGTGAGCGGGGAAAAAAAAAGTGAGGGACTTAGTTATATTCTAGAGATATCAAACCGTTGAGAGATAAAACACTTTTGCTGTACGCCTGATTTCTGCAAACCACTGAGGCATCCATGCATAGGCTTGAAAACAAACAAAAAATTGAGAGGGGAAAAAAGGGGGGGCTAACCATCCCCAAACACATTTTCTCTCTATCTGTACGCTTCAGTGCATAACAAGTAGTCTGTGCTTTTTAGGCATGATTCACAAGGCAGACTCATGTGCAAGTGACTCTAGGCACAGCACTAAGGGTGGATTTGGATCATGTAAGGCTAGTGCAGAACGTGGGAAAACATCTTCCCCCCCCTCACTCCCCAGTAAACAATGTCAAATCAAAAGGTTTACATTGCAGTTTGATTGTTAACACACTAAGAGACCTGGGTCAAACTAAAGGTCAGTTCAATCTCATATTCTTTCTGCAATAGCAGTTAGTGTCTGGTACTTAAGGAAAGATGGTAAAAATTAGGATAAATTGAGATAGACCTGCAAGCAATAGCTTGGAGTGGAAGTCGTATTTGAACCATCGTGGTCAGAGCAGCCAGCAGAGTTACTTTGTCTTTGAACCTATTTACACATTACAGTAGTCTGTGATAGTGAGGTTCCACAATTTAATTGTGTACTGGGTGAAAAACTGTTTCTTTGTTCCTTGTTTTAAGCTTCCTACCTAATGGGTACCCTATGAAATTATTGGATGTGAGGGGAAAAATTACTCACAGGCAGTTTCTCTGTTTTATAACCCTTGCAGCTTATCTACACCTAGTTATGACTTTTCCAGTCTGGAAAATCCTAATTCTCTCTGTGTAAGAAAGTTATTCTATACCTTTAAGCAACATTGTTACCATTCTTGTTACCTTTTCTGTACTTTAGAAAACCAAAATGAAACAAAAAAACCCAAACAAACGCGAAAAAACAACCCACAAACAAATGCATTCCCAAAAAAATAAAAGGAATTATTTGAATCATCTAGAAGAATAGTTCATTAGAACTTCAACTCAAAGAAGAAGTTAGCCCAACTTCACTACTGAAAGGTGACAGAAGTGTAAGCATGAGAAAATAGGTGCTGTCAAGTGCTCGCTTTCAAATCCTAAATGATTGATCAAAAGTGTTAAAGATATTGTAGATATTTCTCTTGGCTAATAGAAAATAAAACTCAAAGGCTGGTGAAACTCGGAATGGAAGTTATCAACCTGCTGTATGAACTTTTTACTGTTTTGCTCTCATGCATTTATATTTATTTTGAGTGGATTGATTGCAGAAGCTGATAAACGATCTGCTGTCTGTTGTAGTCCATTGTGTTTGTCATCAGTGCAAGTTCATTCTAGTCAGTGATGAAATTTCACCTGCTGTGTGAGAGAAAATAAAATGCACAGTTGTGGTTGTAATTAGGGTTGAAAATCAATAGTAAAAGATGTTTTAAAAATGAGAAAGACAGTAAAAGAGAAAATGAGGAGAAAACTGTGAAAACAAAATTAACTGGGGACAGATAAGACAAGTGAATGCAGAGATGCATTGGAGGAAATGGAACATTAATCCGAGGTGGAACAGCTACAACCACTTTTTGCAAGAGGCTTCATTTTGAGAGTAAGAAAGCGTGTCTTTTCTAGTACAAATCTGTCTTCCTGTGACGGTATGTGGATATGTGAACAGAAAATGGAGCTGCTAATGGTGCCTTAAGATCTCCACGTGTTTTTTTCTGCTTCATTCCCTTGGTGGCCACCATCCTGGAAAATTAAGGACTTTGGATGAAACTCACTTTAGAATTCAGGAGGGGATGTTACTGAATTAATGTGAGAGCAGCATGTCACAGTACAGTTCATAATAAAGAATGCTGCACCATTTTATGGGTTTTTATTTGCCTTAAAACTATTCTTCCATGACCTTTGAGACAAAGTATCTGGGGCTTTGGGTATGACCAGATGGCTGAGCACTGAACAGTCATCTTCTAAGTTGCTCTTAAAAAGCACCTGTACTAAAAAGGTGGAAAATTGAAAATTCTTGTTGGCTCTGCAGGGGATGACTTCTGTTTGGTTTTGATGGAGTGGAATATCTTCGATTATTGCTGATTATGAAAGGACTTACTACTGGCTAGGGAGTAGAAAAGGCAAAGCATTTCATTCTCTGCTTTTCTCAGCATTCACCTAAAGAGCATCAGCTTAGGAAATAGTGTGTCAGGATGTCAAAGAAATGCTCAGGCAGTTTGTGCTTTTTGTTTTGTCTTTCTCTAAATATCAAAACCCCATGTCACAGAAAAGACAATCTTTCTCTTTAATAAGACTCTTTCTAGTACAAAGCTAGCACAAGATGACAGGGAAATACAATAATCTAATTAAAGCATCTTCTGTATAACACACAAATGTGTGAAATGTTTTCTCATAAATAAATAGCCTTCAGGAGGGTATGTGTATTGTGGTTACTTATGAGAGCATATTCTTGTATAACTTTGAAACTATATCTTCTACGTTTTAAATAGTAACCAACAAAGTATGATGAGATGGCAGAATAGTTTAATAGTGTCCTTCATCTGCCCAGAGAACATAAAAGAAAAACAATGCAAATTGCTTATGAGGGGTAGAGCATTTTATCCTATCAATGTAGACAATTCTGCTTCTGTTTGGCAATTGAGTGCTATAGCACAGAGATAAAAATGAATCCTTGCAGAGTGAAATTTCCTAGAAGTTCTTGTTGGAAATTGTTTCTGATGTTGTTAGTTAATGAAGATTTACTTTACACTAAAGTTATCAGACATCAGTTTCTTGATGCACAAATCCATAAGAAAGTAACATCTCAGTGATATCAATGAACCTTCTTTTGGAGGGACAATAAATCTGTCAAACAGTTGACTTTGTAGAACTTGGGCATATGTCACATTAAGCAAAGGTATCCAGCAAATAAACATTTTATGCGGCTTTTGTAGACAGGTACAAAGACAGGTGATGTCTGACACTACTTGTAAGGGGTGTACAAGAACAAAAAAAGGAGGCAGGTGGCCTACCCACAAAGAGCAATGTTTACTTTTACATCTAGGCATACAGGCTTCTTAAGTCAAGCATGTGTGGAACTAATCCTAGAAATAAGCAACCCAGTGGGACTCCTTGTTCATGCAGACTCAGTATTATTTACTATACAGAATTAAAAAGGTGTGGTTAGACAAGTATTGTAACTTTTGCATACCTGTTTGTGGGTTTCTCTGGTTTATATGTCTAAAAAAACCCCTGTAGTTACAGAATAGAAACAGCTTCAAATCCAGAGCTTCTGCTGACTGCAGGGAGCTGGTGGGTTCTGGTATCATTTGGGTCAGTTGGTCCCTTGTGCATCTGTGCACACCTCTTGCTGCCAGACAAGATGGGATGGTATTCTCACGTTGAGTATTCAACAGTCTACAGCACTGCTTAAATGTAGATCTGAGCCTGTTCTCAAGTCCCAGCTTGTTCATCGTCAGTCTTGTTTATGCACAAGTCTATATTAAAGTGTGTATTTAGGCAAAGCTCCAGAGCACACCCAAGGGCACCAGCCCAGTGTGCTCAGCTCCACAGCAGCGGCTGGAGCTCATTTGCGCTGGCAGGATGGGTTGGATACAGCGCGGGGAACATGTTCTACCTGCAGCCCTCTCCAGCAACACACATTCTGCTTTCAGACGTTTTGGAGAATGGGGAAGGTGGGTTACGATTGAGATGTTAGCCAGCAACATGAGTGGAAAATATGCATGCCACAAACTCCATCATGCTAAACTCTATCTTTTCACCTTTTAATGGAGATAAGGCAGATGATAAATTTGTGCATCTGCAAGACTGAAACTCCGAGCCTCTCACTGTACTTGCAGGTTCCACAGCCTGGTCCTCCACTTTCTATTGAAATTAACGTTGGCAATTGGCGAGAAATCCATTTGCTGTGTAAAACTTAACTGTTATAAATTCAAAAGTGATTTAATATTTCAGATGGTAATAATGTTCCTTTACCCTGAACGGTAAATGGTCTCTATTATAAATAGGTAGCATTTAGCATTTACGGTTTTGTAAAGTGTCATTATATGAAAGCAATGGGAAGGTTGAAAAATGGGGAAGAAATATAAGCACTGTATTGTTTGTTTAGTGTACAGAACACAGCCCTGTAAAACCTTGATAGAAACGAAGACTCTGCTATTTATAGGGAAACAAATTAGCTAGCCATATTTACAAAATCAATTGCTCAGACTCAAGTTGAAAGTTGGCTTAAAAATCACAAGGATTTAGAAATAATATACTTGAATTTTCTATTTTCTTGCCTTTTGTTTAATTTGAGGTGGATTTGTCTTATTTTCAGGCTCTTCTCTGTCACTAGAAACTCTTGAATCTGATTGAAATTTTAAAGGAAAAAAAAATAGCCTGCTACAGCACTTGGAGGTTAGGGTTCCATTTTTTGAGTTACCAATACTACTTAGATAATGAAGCTTTGAATTAGTTACAGAAAGCTGGAAATTTAACATTTTCATTGCAAGACTTAAGTGGGAATAGAAACAAAAGTACTGGTAAATCAAAGGAAGGGCAAGTACAATCTTCAGATGTCTCAAATGCAGGCCCAGTTCCTCAGCTGCCATAGACCAGAAAAGATTTCCTGGCCCAGTGATTATCAGCCAGTCTTGATCCAGGGTAAGAATTTGAATTGTGTTTCTGCTTTGCAAAAGGAATCCTAGGAAAATTACAGTATCTTATTAGGACCATCATAAAGATTTTGGAGCCCCTGAGTACACTGCACACATCCAGAATAATTGTTAGATGTGAAGTAATGCTGGTCTCATTGCAGTTGCTGCGTTCAGGCCCTCTATGGATGTGGGCGTTCACCATCGCACCTGCACTGCACTGGTGAAAGGTTTTGAGGAGTCTCTGACCAAAGCTCCATGTCTTAAAACAGGACTAAGCCTGGATTCAGGCTGCGAAGAGGAGTCATTTTAAGGAAAGAATCCCCTTAAGCAATCTAGAAGAGAAGTTTTTAAATAACTGATATGAATTTTTAGGAGTACGTAGGGTTTATGCCTCCTCTCCGGGTAAGATCATTTTGAGGTTTTATATCCAAATAAACACTATTCTGAAATGTATTTTCACGGTTTTCTGTAAGCCGTAAAGCACATAGTGATAAGCTTCAATGACCATACTATCAGATGTTTCCCTGCAGATGGACAGATACCTCTTCCAGGTTATAGCACTGAGTATACAGACTTTAGGGTTTTTTTCTGAGCTGATTCATGGGACAAATTAACATGTAAAACTGGGGAGAGGAGAGTTTTCAAACAATGAGCCCCTCTGTTGGTGTAAATTAAGATAAATCTGTGCATTTCACAGGGACTTCTGTGAGCTAAGGATCTGTTCCACAATTTAAACATTATATTGCATGATAAGGGAGTATCTTGTGAAATATTCTGATAAATTACTTTTTAGGCTTAAATACCTCTAGGAAAATAGGAGGGAACTCCAAAGCCTACTAATACCCACATAGGTTGGATTTGTAATAAATATTTCCGGGCAGTTGTGCTCCTAAATTCAATTACAGTGGTGGCTTCAGCATAGATCCTGATGGACAGTCACCCACATCATAAAAAGTGCAGGTCATTTGCCACAACTTAGCAAAACTGTAATTTTCTGCCTAAAAGAAGCTGGGGCTAAGCTAAGGCAGAAAATGAATCCTCCGTGACTCAGAGAGAGAGTGCTTTTTTAGGTCAGGTCAAGAACAAAGACATTGGCAGTGCAGTGCTGAGAGGCTGATAGTGGTATATCCCTAAGGACAACTCCTGACACTGATAGGAATTTTTTTTCATGATGGGTTGAATGGGTTTTGAATGGATTTGTAAATGCCCTGAAAATAATCAGTTTATTCAATTACCAATTTCTCCTTTAAATACAGAAGGGTGTTTTATTACCAAACATGCTGTTTAGTCCCTGTAGCAGGAGTTTAAAAGGATGACTCTCAGAACAGGGACAGAGTAAATGCTCTGGGGAGGGTGAGACTGGGAGAAATGTTACCGCTGTCCTCCCCTTCGCCACATGTGCACACACACATGCTCTCCTTGCACTCTGCAGCTGCAGTGCTTTCAATATTGAAACTCCTTGGAGTCAAGGTGTTTGCTAGCAGTATTGAAATTAAATTATAATCTTGCCTCCAAGTCCAGATTTTTGTGTAAGTCTTGTTATTTCTGTGGATTTTTGTTTGCAGAATTAAGCAGCTGCTTTCCTAATTCACCCAGGTTAAATTTTTGAACTTTTACATTTATCTTTTTTCTCCCCTCAAACCACTGTGCTTGGGTTTTCCTATCAAATCCCAGGGTGCTCAGTAGCAAGAACCATCTCGTGGTGCTTATGCAGTGGATATGCATGTTAAAGACTAATACTAACCTGATGAGAGGCAGTATAATCTTTCCCAGAAAAAGAAGTAGGAAAGTGAAAGAAAGCACGATGTGTTTGCTTGTTTTAGTCCGAGAGCTCTTTTGTCCTTGTGGCTTGGATTTACTTCACCCTGAAATTATAATTATTCTTTAGAAAATAATTCAAGAGAGCAGTTTGGGGTTACTTGCTACATTAACACTGATTTTATTTGTTTGTTTGTTTTTCCCCTCAAGTGCTGTTGTGGACTGACAGTTGTATGCATGTAAACCTTATTCATCCTTCCATTCTTGAACAAAGTTTAGAGCTGGCCAGCTTCAGGATTGGCAATGTACTCCTTTTCCTACCTAAGCTGTTCCTTCCACACAAACTCTCTGCTTCCCCATGAAAGCAAAAAACTGTCCTGAAGGCTTCCATGGGCCTCCTTCCAGCACTGGGTCACTAGGAATAAAGTTCATTTCTGCTCTTTGCATCCTCAGCTCCAGAGAACTGTCACAAAGTCCACAGATTGCAAGTGGCCAGTGGAAACCTGACTGTGATTTGTGCTCTGTGGAGATGAATGAGGCCAGTGGGACTGTTCTGACAAACAAATATGCTGGTACCCCTGAGAGAGAAGGCACCTCTGAGAAGTCCTTTGCCTACTCTACCTGTTCATGAATCCTTCTGTTGCAGCTGGAGGATCATGTAGTACACGGATCTAATATAAATATGGGAGTGAGATCTCCTCTGTCCCTGTGGATTTCCACTGTTGTCTGACAGTGGGCTACCCTAAAGTGTGTGTAATATCACGTGGCTCAGTGAAAGTCTTCCTCTGAACCTTTGTTGGTCAAGGAATGAAAATGAAATTGTACAAGTTTGCTCTTAGGAGGTGTTACAGCTTCTCTAATTCAGGGAACTTGTGGACAGCGATACGCTCATGACTGTACAGGAGACAGGCAGAAACCTCCCTGGGCCACAGCTGAACAAAACTGGTCTGTCAGTTGTGGAACTGGCAGATCTCTCAAGGCAGCCTGACTTGCTCTCCATGCTGTTTCCTACAGGATCATGTGATTTGGCATGCATGCAATTTGGTCTAAAATTTGCTTTGAGGAAATTAACTTAAGCCTTTTTGAGATCCCAAGATAAAATTTGGAGAAGCTTTCCATGTGCTCAGACAGTAGAATAAATGCAGAAACACACTATGAGGAAAGAAAGCTGTTCTACAAATTTCAGTCTATGCTAGATGAAGATGGACTGCAAATCTCACATCAAGTTCTTTTTAGTGGGATTTCTAGCCTGGCTTTTTAGCTGAAGAGCTTCAGATATAAGCAACCAAACTTTTGAATCCTAATAAATCCTTGTAAATCTTTGAAGCCTTGCCCATCATTAATCAGACTATCCATGAAAAAATATTCCAGACATACACACCATATGTACATGCATGTGCTTCTGTAACTATTAATAAAACCAGCAAGATTGTCATCTCAACATGATTATAATCCACACCTTATGGAATTGCCTTTCTTAGTGTTGAGGCTTAAGAAATGAGATCTCCATCTCCATTGTATAAACATTTTAAAAGCATCACCTAGTTGAAAAGTATTCCCCAAATACATGGTTCTCTTTGATGATATTCCTACTAACGATGGGTTATTAGTGTGAAGGGCCAAATTATCTACTCATCTAATTGGTTCAGCTCCACTGTGCCGCAGAATTTGACATTATCATTTCTCAGGATCTAACATAATTCATACAGAAGATCAATTTGTTGTACTTGCCATGTTAGTATAAAGCACCTTTAATAACTGAACATTTTACGCAGCACTAGCTTTCCAGCATTTTTAGTGTAGAGATCTTTTTTCTTAGCATCAATTTAAGCAGCTCTTATTCAAATGGTTTTATTCCTCTTCTTTTATAAATTAACTAGTTTAATCATATTGCAAATATTTATCTTCCCTAAATTAATGTGCAATCAAAATTAATTGATTTGAAAAATGTGAGTTGCCATTTAATATCACATTTAAATACATAATGAATTAACAGAATAATTTTTATATTATGCTTTCTGCATGTGAAAGCTGGCCAGTGTAAACCTCAAGATATGGTTTCCTTGTTCTTAGTTGTCAGTAAGCTCCAGTCTCTTTTGACATGTTTTTGACGCATTGCTCTTCCATCAGGTTTCTTACTTTCAATTGTGGAATGACAAGTCTATTTTGTGGTGGTGTGAAATGAACCATGTACTGCTACTGCTGTCTCATGTCTCATAATGGAAGGTTCGCAGCATGGACAATTGGGAATTTCTCTAGGCAGGGGAAAAGCACTTATTTTCAACCCCTGGCTTTAATCAATCAAGGAGAAACTGGAAATTGCTGTAAAGCAATGAATGTCAATTTATGTACATGCTATTGATTTTAGGAATTTAATGCTCTGTTTCCCTATTTTATGTTAACCTTATGAATCTCAAAGATGAACACAAAAGGTGAATATTCTTGAGCCAGAATTGTTTTCCTCCTGGAAGTATGAACAAAAGATTTTGTACATTCTGGGTGTGGAAAGGGTAAAAAATTTAAGCCAAAGGGCTGTACCAAGTCAAGGGACTATAGAGAACAGGGACATATTATTAAATCTATTGCAAAATGGCCAAAACCATTCTTGCAAGACACATTCCAGTTGTTGTCTTGGAATCCCCAGGATTTGGGTTGTTAGAATTCATGCTTTGATTAAATGCACTCTCAGTTTAGCATTTGTTATTTTTATATAAAATAGGAAGGTATTGTTTTGAATATTTAATATCTACCTCGTCTTTTGCATGCTTTGTGCTCCTTCACAACACTTTGACAGCGAGCAAGCGAGAGATTAGTAAACATGACCCCAGAAGACCTCTGTAAGTGCTTGTCTAGCATAACTTATTGGCTTCACTTTCTCTGCTCTGAGGATCTTTAACTTCACTGGATGCCTTACACACAAGTGTCGCTACTGCTTAGCTCCACAAAGTTGATATCTCTCCAGTTTTTATTCCCAGGTAAGAACCTTGAGCACTGTCAGTTCAAGTATGCTCCAGGAACTGCCCTCTCCCCCACAGAGGAAGAAAATTACTTCAGAGATTATATAATTTCAACCTGCATTGAAAAGCCCCATTCTACAAATATTGTTTCTCTCATTCCTCCTCAGCATAAAAAACAATTCCAGTCAGAAATTAAATGCTAGGCTGGTGTTTTAATCAGTCACAGTATTCTGCTGCTAGAGAAGCAGTGAGAAAACACATACAGAATGTTTTGTTCATTTGGAGGACTTGTTGATCTCCACTGTATATCTGCACAAAAGCTCTCGGGGGATTTCTTGTGTTACTTCCCTGAATACACAGTAACAGAATTGGACAGGAAAAGTGCAGGTAGTAACAGTACGCTCTTGAACAGCGTATTCCTCTCCTACTCTGAATAGTGCAAGAATTGAAGCCTGCTCTGAAAGACTTCCCCTCTTTGCAAGAGTTTTACAAATGTAATCACAGTATTCCCTGAAATTAGTAGTGCACTTAACTCCATGATCAATTTACTCTGTTTTCAATATAGACTTTGACAAGAATGATTTGTTTATGCTGTCACATGAATCAGTCTCAGTAAATTAGACCTGTCAAAGTTACTTTTTCTGCACGATACAGTTTGCTTTATTTTTGACACCTGTGCAGTTGGGAAAGCTATTGTAAATAGTGTAGACTTGAGTCAGAAGGTAAGTGATCTGCCTTTAGATCCTGTTTCATGTGTCAAAAATACATCTTGGCAGTTCATGTGAGTATATTTTACTTCATTTGGAAGTGATAACTAATAATAATTGTGTCCTGGGGTTTAGTGGGACTTCTTGTGTAACCTTGGTATCAGCAAACCTCAGTAAATTCTTCTCTGAGGTGAGCTCCCTCCCTGGTTTGAATTCTTGTTGCCCTACATGTAGTGACACATTGCTTGTGCACTTGTCCTAGGTGGAAGGGAAGTAGCACTTCAATACTCAGATTTGCTCCTTCTCATGGCCTGATACAGATGTAACCCTGATCAAAACTGAACCCTGACACTACTCACAGCATGCTTCAAGGCACTGATGGAGAGTAATTGTAATTATAATTTCTTATGAGAGCAAAACACTATTTTCCTGGGTTCAGCGATAACAGGGTGGTGTTTTTTTTCTTCTTAGTACCTGGTGCAGTGCCATGTTTTTGACTTCAGTCTGGGAACAGCACTGATAACACTCCAAAATTTTCAGTTGTTGCTAAGTAATATTTACTCCGATCAAGGAATTTTCAGTTTCATGCTCTGCCGGTGAGGAGGGGCACAGAAAGCCAGGAGGAAGCAAAGACAGGACACCTGACCCAAACTAGCCAAAGGGGTTTTCTATACCACAGCACATCATGCTCAGTATATAAACTGAGGGGAGTTACTTTGAAGGCCCAGATCACTGCTTGTGTAGGGCTGGGTATCAGTCACTGGGTGGTGAGCAGTTGCATTGTGCATCACTTGTGCTTATTGTTTTCCTTTTCCCCTTTTAGTTTCATATTATCTCCCCTGTTATTTCCCTTATTATTATTATTGGTGGTATTAGTAGTAGTTTTGTCTTATACCTTAGTTACTGGACTGTTCTTATCTCAACCTATGGGATTTACATTCTTTTGACTCTTCCCCTCCACTCCAGGAGGGATGGGAAGGAGAAGGGGGAGTGAGTGAGCGGCTGTGTGATTCTGAGTTACCAGCTGGGCTTAAACCATGGCAACTATTTAATCTGTTTATGGGCATTAAAGTTGGTTTATGTTATTAATTACTATTAACCTGAGCTAGTAGCTACAAGCTGAAGAGTCACCAAAAATACCTCAGTTTTATCTAATAAAGTTGCATCAGTTGAACTTGCCTATTTTGGTGCAAGATTCTCTGCCTGCCTCTTCCTCTGCCAGGGAAATTTTAGGTTTCATTTAGACGGATGTGCGGTCACCTTGAGTTAAACCACAATGAACCTACTGTAAACCATAATAAAAGTATTGCCACTTTCAGCACTGTAGCTCAGCTATTTTATGTAACAGGCTTTGTTTAATCTGGGGCAGCCTTTTTATGTAGACAGGCCCTTAGTGCTCATTAAAGCAATGGAGTGATGTCGGCTTAGATCGAGCCTGAGTCTTGCACTTAAGGAAATCTTTCAAACTGAAGAAAGAAAAAAAAAAAAAAAAAGGGTAAAAATATTGAGGTAAACTGAAATCAATAACTGCTAAAGAAAACAAGGCCCACCAGTCGTTATCAGGGTGATCTGCTACTGATTAAGTGAAGAACCAAATTACATTTGCTCTCTGGTTCCTAACTCTGCTTCTTTGTTTCAATTCACCTATGTCTCTTTAATTTGAATATTCTGCTAAAAAGTAAAGCACTTGGTGCTTAAGAGACCTTCATGATAGAGTTCATTTGATCCAAGCAGGTCCAATTTATAGCTACTACTCCCCAGAGCCTATTTACTTCGCTAGGATTATGATTTGCTGTTGTAATATTGGGATGTTGACAAAAGAAGCCAAAGACAAATGTTTTTGATTGATGGGACCCTATGTTTCTCCAAGAGGAGTGCTTTATCAACATCATAAAGAACCTTGTCCTTTCCAAAACCAAAGTGGGTTTTGTAGCTGTGACAAACAGGAAGGGTTTTATCATTAACATTGTAAGCAGTTTTGTAATCAGACACATTTCTGCGTGTCTGAGCAACTCCTGCTTATTTGAAGTGTCTCTCTTTATTTGAAATTATGCTTTAAAAGCTGAAAGAGTGAATGTAGGATTTTAAAAAGTAAAATAATTTTTAGATCAGCAGCATTGGCAGGGAGTTACTGTTAGAATATTAGCTTCTTTCCTTCCTTCTGTTTACAGTTTTGGCTAGTCAGTGATATTTTGTTATTATTGTTATCTGGAGTTTAAAAAAAAAAAAAGAAAAATTAGTTGAATGGTCCTGTGTGTTTTATAAGGTTTTGTTTCAGAAATGTCTCCATAATTCTTGCAAACCATAGCTTGTGTGAGTAGTTTTTGTGTATATGAATATCTCATTTATCTCCCTGGAGCAGGAATACTTAGGTCATCTTAAAGTATGTTTAAAAGATGAGGTTTTCGCTGGCAGTAGTTTTTAACTCATACCATTCTGCTTCCTTTTCTGTCCTTTGATTAAACCCTGCATGGATCTGACCTCAGAAGCAAGAGAAGCTGGATCTCACTGGCTCTTACCAGTGTAACCTGTGCTCACCAGGTTGGTTGCAGTGCTTTGGAATAAGGATTCCTTGTGCCCATTAAACTTTGCTGGATTAAGCTTTCTTTCAGTGTTACGATATGATGTGCTTTTGACACTGCTGCTTAAACATTCTACATGTCTGTTACTAGATTTCACACCCTCGATAGTTGTTGGGGTCATGAGTCCAAACAGTCCCCAGTGCTCTGCCCAACCTTCCCAATACTGCTGCCCATGGCTTAGGAACCCTACTGCAGCCTAGCACTGGGGCTTTGGTCCCTTGCCAGAGCTGTGATGTGGTGTGCATGGCCCCAGCCCTGCTCCTGAGCTGTCCCTTGAATTTCCTCAATTGACCTTGGAACCTGTGTATAACCTAAGTTCATATGTGGCTCCCTGGGCTGCCAGGACCTGTTGATGTCGATGTCCTGCTCTGCTTGTTGTGCCCTGGTGGTCAGCACCCAGCCTCTACCATGGGCTCACAGCTCCTAGCTGGCCAGCCCTTGGAGAGCAGCCCCACTCCTGCTGCTCCCTGACAGTATCATCAGGGACCTGCTTTGGGAATCATCTCTGGTTTATGTTTCACACCTTGAGGGAAACCCAGAGAAGAATGCATTGATGGTTTTTGCAACAGCCATTAACTTCTGAAAGGTCATTTTTCCTGCTCTGAGATTTACCTACCCCAGAGGATGTAGCCCTGGCTCTTGTTTTTATCTTGCTGGTAGTGTTCAAGCTCCCTAATTATAAAAAACAAACAAACCAACCTGCTGAAAAACAACCAACTAAAAAAAAGTGTTTGCACAGGTTCCTTACTACATGTCTGTGCTTGAGATCCTTGTTTGGGCAGAGCTCCCACTGGGCCTGATGTTTCTCTAGCACACCTGGCCTCAAACAGGGGATGGACTATTGAAGATTCCAGTTTATCAATGCTAAGATCAACCTTTCCTTTTTCACTCCACTTCAGTTGTCTTCTTTTACCTCTTTTAAGTCATCCTTTCCCTTGTGTCTTGCTGCAGTTGCTTGCCTACCTTAGCATTATTATCTGCTCTGGGCGCCCTGCTTTCTCTCTTCCTTAACACAAGTGTTCTTCTTCCTGTGTATCCTTCTTCTGGTTTAGTTTGTTTGTTGGTTTGTTTCTGGGACCCCAGCAGTCAAGTAACCGTGAGGTTTGAGGGCAGGTATTTCTCTGTCAGACCAGTCAGAGCATGCAAGCCTTGTTATCCAGAATATGTGCACGCTCTCCCAGCACCCTATGCGTGCTTCTTAACTGTCAGCCATGGACAACTCAAATAAATTGTCCTCTTGTCTGCATTCAACCCCTGGGCAACAGGATGAGTGGATATGGTCTAATATATGTGCACTATAGGTCTGATTTTTCTCTTAGTTTATGACCACCTGCTTTCCTACAGTTGTATTTGATTTATAGGGTGTAATAAAGTGGAAGTATTTTCTGTGTAGATGGTACAGCCTCTAAGGTTACCCAGTAGGCCTTGTGCAGACCGGGGAACGTGTTCAGAGATACTGTAGCTGTGAAGAGTTACTGGTGAAAAAACGATCAGTGCTTCTGTAGCTTTCCTTCGTTTGAAAAAGGAAATAACTCCTACCATGAGGAGTTGTACTTGGGCAACGAGTCTAGTACAGCTGTGAAGGTATGAAAGAACTTCATAGCAGTTGCATCCATTGGCATCTGGGGAAGAAAACTTAGC
>JBCJKH010045739.1:9944-21023 GCA_039877255.1 Loriculus beryllinus | reverse complement strand
GTAGAGCATAAAACCTCTCTAGCACATACTATTAACTTATAACTGCAGAAGAACAAGTGAATAAGTTGGACTTTCTTTGATTAAAAGCATGACCTCATGATTGAGCAAGTTTCCTGTAATCTAGCATCAAGGAAAACATAACCGTAATGCACACTAGAGACAGAAAGGAATCTTTTGGCCAAAGACAGACCATGAAAAAGCATTCCTAGACAATATTGTTTTATTATCTCCCAACAACTAGCTAACACATAGCATCAGGACTCTGAGCAGCTATTACCAGACTGAGCCGCACATCTCAAGAGAAAACAGTCTCCTCATGCCACTCATTTTTCTCAGCTTGCCAATGCACTGGCCACACCAGTCAGATTGACAGACTGACGGAAACTGGATCTATACGCAGTTTGTCTTAAAAACAAAAACATCCAAACATGCAACATTTCAGGATATAATTAAAGCCCAGAATTTTAGATTCATTGTTCCTAACAGTTATTTAGAAATAACCAGTGACCTCTTTGTCAAATCTGAATAATATTTCTAAGTCACTTCATTTCATATTTCCTTCTCAATTAAAGGATGTAGTAAAACTACGCAGGGTTTACTTATACTGCTCACAACCTCTTACTATTCTCCAGGCAGTATTCTCTTCCTTTGTTTACCGGTAATGTGTTTCCCCTATACCATTCAAGCCAATACCTAAACCATCCTATACTCACTTAGATCATTAACTTTTTCTCAGAGGTTCATAGAGTATCTTTCCATCTGGACAAACTTCATTTCCAGATAAAGCTCCAATTTTCAGAAGTGTAAAAGCCTTCCAGGTGAAAGTCTGGGAACAGAGCTGAAACTATCTCAGGAATCACTACCTTATCAGTGCCTATGAACCTCAGTCACACACACACTTTTACAGTTCCTAGGAAGACGCTAAATTCTTCAGTCTCGCAAATTTAGTCTCTAGACATCAAAAATCACTCAATCCTGCAACTATTTCACTCTGTAGAAAGCAGCACTACCACCTCTTCTCACTCCTTCATATACATACTCACACAAACAAATTTTGAGATAACATGTTTGCAGAAACACTACACAAACATTTGAGTATCATGTCTGCCTAGCTGCTGGTTTGACTTTTTTCAATACAGAAATAATGCTTCCATTTGCACTACCTAATAGCTTTCCTTTCATTTCAATAAATAGGGCAGCACAACTTTGGTTCAAAACCAGTTCATTTTGACTCCTACAAGCAGCTGTGATACAAAAAAGGAGTGAGCTGCAATAGGCACATCAGTCAACAGAGCATACACACGATTCTTAGAAACACTCCATGCTTCAAGCAATACAAAAAATCACAGTAACGTAACTATTCTTACAGTAAAATAAAGCAGTCTTCTCAGCCTCTGCACCTGATCCACATAATCCACATATTAAAACTAGTTACATATGGTTATTATAAAAACATGGCTGCAGCAATTACTTTTACATCACCTTTAAATTTAGCCATGTAATATGAACAGCTGCTCCATTTTTGTCCAAAACCTACATTTTAGATACAGATTTGGATTAAATTTGCTTTATTTTATGCATTCTAATAAGTTATCTACCACAAACACTGCTAACCAGTTTTAGACTATACCTGACATTAAGTTATCATCCTAATGTATGCAAATATAATCTCTCTTAAGGGCCTTACACCATTTCCCTACCACTATACTACTAACCCCAAACAGAAACTAACAAGTGCTAATCACTCTTACCAATGAGCAGACTCTTAACAGGCAGGCATATTTTGACTCATTTCCCTTTCTGACCACATCAATGGTAGCATCGTGTTCCTGCACATGTATCTGTCACGTTTAAAACAGACACTCAACACTTCAGTACTGGCATTAGAGTTAAAAAAACCGACTAAAACAGTGACAATACACTGAGTAATTCAACACTTCTTTGAAAGCCACAGGGCCCTAATGATCCGGGACAAGCTTGGACACAAACATGGGCTAACAAATCTCACCCATGGAAGACAGCTACGTTTTTGCAACCAAGGAAACATCACACCCTTCAGTGGCATACTGCAGCAGCAAACTGCTGCGGGCAAAGTTAACATTAAACAGAACTGTAAGGAAAAGACAGAGAGGCCACTTGTTCTGTAAGACCAGAAACACGTACTACCTTTACCCTCATTTCCTTGGATACAGAACCCATACACTCATCTGTAACAGGTCTGGGGTTTTTTTTATATTCTTTCCTTAAAGGAACACAATGCTAGGTAACAGAAAAGGATGAATATACTTTAAAAACACATAACCCTAGCATTCAGGAAAATATCAGATCTCACATACAGTTACACCAACAAAATTATCTGTATTCACCATGACTGGTTATACTCGTGCAAACTACATTGTAATGCAACCTGTTAGGCTAACATGCCATTTCAAAACTACAAGTACACTTTCAAAACCTTAATATTCTGTGCACTAGAACCTTAAAACATACCAGACAGTAAGATCTGCCAGACTGCATAGAGATGGACTAGATAAAAGCCCATCACAAGTACTATATTTTGGCATCTTCTGAGCTGTTAGCATGGGCAAATGGGACAACTTTATGCTCTTTCTTGCACAAAGGTGCAATCTAAACAAGTATTGAGACAAGCAAGGAAATAAAGCCCTATATGTAATTTGGGAGTCTGAGAAATGGTGCTACCAGCCACATGAGGTATGAATAGTTGAGGAAAGGCAGAGGAATGAAAACATCTTGGAATCGCATGAAATCCACACGTGAAATTGCTGTATAGCAGAGCTGTGGCAGACAGAGAACAGCCATCCCACTTAATGAGAATTTAAAAGAGCATTTTCCAAGAATTTGGGAAGGGGACACAGCTTTCACTATCTTCAGTTTTAAGTGCATACTCCAAGAGAATCAAAAGCCCAGCTGTGTTCTTCCAACAAGGCAGCTACTTGGGGCAATACTCAGATTCCAGTGGGGCCTTCATGCAGGAGCCTGCAGGAATACAAGACCCTCAACTCTATTTCCACCTCTAAAGAGGCAGCAAAAAGTTTATTACATCATTCCAAATAATTTTCCATTTGATTATCTCGAGAACTGATCAAACAGATCTATCCCCAGCAGCCTTCTTCCTGTAACTCACAGTCTAAATATATACGCAGATGGATCATTTCAGCATGTTATTTGCTGGTTTCATCTGGAAGCAAAAATGGAAGTTTCACAACGTAACATCCCTGTATCACAAAGTACAAGACTGGTTAAACAAATTTAATGTTTTCTTTGATTTTTATTTTTATTTTAAAAATCAAACAGGCCAAAACTGAACAAAATAGAAAGACACCGAAGATGCTTTTCCATAAGCCTGGCAAGCTTGAACTATTTTATAAAGAAACCACCATTCTAAGAACAGTTAATAATACATGGCTTGATATCCTATCCTTCAAAGGCCAATTTGTCTTGGAACTCCTACTAATAAAATCAAAAAATGGATACCCTCTCTCCTCCCCCAAGCTTTATTTCACAAAGTGAAGCAACTTGAGGCAGACAAGATGAAGTCCTAATTCTGGAAGTCAGCAAATCACATTCTTGTACCTCAGTTACCACAAGCTGAGCAGATATAGCGCAAATATTTAAAAATATACAAAGCTGTCAAACTGTAGGAGAGCTTGCTTCCTAAAAAGGATTTAACTATCCTATAAAATGGCCAGCATTGCTCCTCCTGAACTGAGAGCTTCCCTGGAGGACTTAAGTGTCACATCCTAATCACTGGGCTGCCCTTCGAACAAACTGAAACAGATGCATCAAGCCCACCCCTGCTATTTTGAATTACTTCAGTGTTTTCTGTTGCATTTGGTTGGTATTAGGAATAAGCAAACTAAGCCTTTAATTTTCTTAAGTTAATAGGAAAAAAAATCAGAACCCCCTTTTTAAAACTTTGCTTATTAAAGTAAACAAAAAGCATTGTTCAAGATACTTGATGTGTGTTTTGTTTCTTTTTTAAGGCTCAAAAACCTTGCAATCATAATGTTTTCCCTTAGATATAAGTATGTTTGCAGGTTGACCTCCAGAAATTACTTCCGTAAAGGGAGTGCTGACTGAAATGATTGTAACCATGATTTCACTGTAACAGCTTAAGAATAGAGATGGTGCAGAAAGTGTGATGGTTTTCATATACATTGTTCATGGCTTTTAATATTATCTTTGTAGCTATACAGTAAGACCAACCTGCTCTATCTTCCATATGTATATCTATATTTGGCCATCTACGCGGACTGTATTATCCTGGTTCTGAGCGGGAAGTGAATGGTATCTCCTGCTAGTCTTGCCCACACTGGCTATGCAACACCCTCACAGAGCAACTGATGTTACCTGCTGCCTATGCCTGCATTAAGCTTCTTAGAAATATAAGAACAATTTTATGGGTGCAGAGAAGAGTGTTTCGGGTACAGACCATGTTTACAATTCTATTTGGAATTAATAAAGAAAACAGACAGACTATACAGGCAAAAAGAAAAGGTCCAGTGGCAGAGTATTGATTGAAATTAAATGGATTCTGTTCAGGTACCCTAATTATCTCAAGAGTAAGTCAGGTCTGCATTCAAAGGCAAGTGCAAGCCCAAGTTATTGCAAATCCAGAACCACCTTCTGAGATCTAAAATATCAGGTTACTTCAAGCACTGCAATAAATATATGTATTTACAGTCCTATTTGGTTGGAAATTTGGCTTATCACCTGTTTGCCAGGACAAGAAACACTTGTACATTGATTGACTGTATACAGCATCTTTTGACATAGCTGCTCTTAGAAATGAGCATTCCTTCAATTTTCATACTTTCCTCTTTATCTGCACTGTCAGAGCAGTGTTTGTAGAGGCACAAAAGGGAATATGCTAAGGATACTCCAACTTTCATTACACTGGCGCCAGTTGATGCAGGGGTGGGTTTCAGCTCATCATGGGACAGTTAATGTAATTGTCTCAGAGCTTCATTAGCTGTCAGTCCTCTCCTCTGTGTCTGACATGTCAAAACCCAGAGACAAGCTGCTAATTTCTTGTTGAAAGCAGCCACAGCCTCTAGAGCTTGAAAAGATATACAGGCTCCTTCCTTTTATGCTAACACACCTAAGTGACAAGTGCTCTTGCCTCTCAGTGAAATCCAAAATCAATAGGTTTTGTGGGTGCTCAGAGCTATCAAGTGGCTTTCTTAAAGCTAGAGACCACTGTGCTTCAGCTCTGCTGGGTTTTAGGGGGCTCTTGGCATCCATCTCTGACTCTGACACATGCATGTAGTTTCACCTTGAGCAAGTCACTTAGCCTGCCTCTTCTTCAGGCTTTTGCTCTCAAAACAGAGCTTGTAGCTTTTTGTGCCTAACAGATCTCTGGTGAAGATTCATTTTTGAACATTGTTAATGTGTTCAGATTTTATCTAGTAGTTACTTTACAGACTAACATCACAAATAATATCTGGATCCTTAACGTGTTCAAATGGAGTTGTTTACGTTGCATCTTGACTCCACATCTGGACAAGACTGAGGTCCTACCCAGCCCACGCTCTTATTTCCCTGAGATAGAAGATCAAGAGCATGCGCTGCAACACAGCCACAATGTACAATGTTTGTGAGTGCACCATGGAGCACATCTGTCATAATACTGTGAGGTGAGATGCTGTGGCATGCAACACAGTTTGTTTTCTCCTGAAGCTTGCCTTGTCAAGGACGGTAGCAGCTTTGTTACTTCAGGCATGGTGGATCCAGAGCAGTCTTTGGGGTAGTTCTGTGGAGGCTGTGGGTCCTGCCTACATGGTTGCCTTCAGCAGCAACATGATAAGCAGCAGCTTGTGGCATCATCACACCCTCCCACACTGGAGATGACTAGAATGTGCAGTTGTCTTCCTTGTTTCCTAAACTAGTACAGGATTTTATAGCCTGCACTGGTCCTGGACAGGCATACAGATCTCATACACTTACAAAACAGGAAACCCTGGGAAATGCTAAATGTCCACAACTTAAGCAGGGTTGCTAGTGAATTTCAGCTGTCAGAATCTTTAATTAAAGTGTGAAGTATGTAGCCATTTTGCATTGAAAGAAGATTCTTGATTACTTTTTTTTTTTTATATCGGTGGCACTGTCTAAAACCATTTTCTAAATACAGAGATGTTTATAGAGTCTTTACTACAATTGCTTTCTGCAATTTTGAAGCTGTTATTTTTAGCTCTCCATTTCTACAGCAAGACCTTTTGGCATCTTTGTGGAACAGGAGCAGTGTCCTGATTTAGCACAGCTCCACGATACTGACACTGTATAACTGAAGGAAGGAAATAGCTCCCTTGATATGTACTTTTAGTGTAAGCAGCACAGGGATACTTTTTGAGGTTCATTGAAGAGCAGAGACTGTAAGAAGTTGTGGAGTACAGTAGCTTTCCAGCAGAGGACAAGGGTATAGAGGCTCCAAGGGAAACAGACAGCCTTTTTAATTATCATAATGCTTACTATTCTTTGCTTCCAGATGAGCAAAGCAGCAAATATCAAGCAAAGGATGATGATTGGTATGCACAGCAATTGTTGGAATAAAAATCAGTTGAAGACCCCAGTGACTATTGCCAGCCCTTGTTATGGTGGTAGAGATGTGAATGCACAGAAAGTAAATACAACTTAAAATTCAGGATACCCATCAGAGTGTGACTCCAAATAGATCATTCTCCTTTCCAGAAATGACTGGAAAGCTTCCATGGGCAGTTCCCAGAGGCAGAAGGGGAGCAGGACCTGTGGAACTGTGCTTGCATAAGGAGTCGTATCACCAGCCCTGAGATGCTGCTGGCATTTTGTTTGTTGTTAAGTAACACAGAAATCTTTTGCAGAGAAAAAGAAAATGAGAACTCTGTATCACTGTAGATGCCAGTCTTGCATTAATAAAACAATAAATTAAATTAATAATTTATCCATGGCTGGTTTTACTTTCTAGGTGGCTTTCGGGTTTCTCTTTTTAAACACTAGTAGAAGGACATTTCCATTCAAACTGAACTGGAGTGAAATTACTTCCCCTATAGATAAAACATATTCAGATGAGCGGCATGCTTTCCCCACAAAGCTAACTGCAATCCCAATTAACACTTCTCAAAACTGATTTTATTTTTTTTCCCTACTTCCTAATGAGGTTTTTTCCTCCCTGCTGTCTTGATACAAAGCTTTATGCCGTATGAGTGTGTTCATATGGTGCTTGAGTGCGTTATCTGACCTTGATTGGTGTTTTGGGAGCCAGTTAAATAGATTACATAGAGGTTACCTTGACAACTGTCTTTGCTGATTTAGCAATGCAGTTCATTCTTGGGCACAAGACTCTCAGCAACTGTGGAATTCCACTGACTTCATATTAATCATTAACACAGTGTTCCAGGGAGGCTCTGCAGAGCTAGCAATAAGGACTGTATTGAAATTAATTTTTTTACTGGGTAAATGTTATAGACCAAGATATGTTTACAATGTAAAATGTTGTTCACAGTCATAAAATGAATATATATGTTCCTGCTTATTTTTTCTCTCACTTCTAGTTTCAACAATAATATTGGAATAATAAATCTCCTATCACGTCTGATGAGAAAAGATGATCGTTTAAATGAAACTCTTTCTTTAACATTGATCTTACACCATACCTTCTTTTAGGTCTGTGCTGTAACCTCGCAGGCATGACAGATAGTTAAATTCAGTGCGCAAAAGCCTATGAGCCTGGAATCTGATCTCTATTAACTTCAAGGAAATAGCTTCTGATTTACATTGCTGTTACATATCGGTCTGAATCTGGCCCTTGTCAGAAGATGTTTGAAGAAAAGACAGCCACTTCCTTTATCAAAACTGTTGTCCAAAATTGTTTACAATAGTCTTAAACATTAAAGATAGTATGTAATCAGGGCTTTGTCTTTAAATTAGTCTTTTTCTTTCATGTACCCAGCTCAACCAGAATTTTGCAGGAGGATGTCAAGATTCTGGGGCTGTATTTTGCAAGAGACTGGAAACCTTGTGAAAATTAGATAAAGTTTGGGTTTTGTTTTTGTTTTTTAATGAATTAAATATGAAAATTAATAATGTAGTCAGAACAGGGGCCACACCATGTTTTTTTCTTCTGATATGATATTCCATGTATCTTGTAATGTCTTGTTTGTCCTCCCCACTTTCCATCTGCAGTGCTGTACTGCAAATCCAGCTGGCTTTTGGGTTGAAAGTACATAACTGTGTCATACAAAATGTCATGTACACAGTCAGTGAGGAGCATAGTTGAGGTCTGTAGCACACGTGGAGGGAGAATGTATGGAATTTAGACAAAGACATATTAGCTACATATTTTTGCTGGTGCTATCAGGTAGTGCAATACTAAACTTTAAATTGCCATCATTAAGTTTCAGAGTTAGTGCATTACAAATAAGAGTCACTTGTACTTCCTAAAGCAGTTGTTTGCAAACTCAGAAAGACACAATTAATCGTGGTGTCTTCAACTCCTGATTCTGAAGTTAATGTTTGCCCAGTTGAGAAATCTTTTCTTTCAACTGAAATTAAACTGAAGAGTAATTCCTCCCAGCCTTGTTCTTTCATTCTTTTAACAGTTCGGTGCTGGGCCAGTACCACCGGCATGAGCCTGTATTTTGTTTCTGGTGAGGTCAGGGCACACATTGCTAGGATGGGAGCTGCTGTGGACCCTGTGGCCACTGCAGCTACTGATGGTTTTTCTTAGGTGTTTTCTGCAGAGAGCACTAGAAATAACTGAAACTTTTCCCTCAAGCAGTATCTGGGAATCGTCTGATGCTGTCTGCAGTCAGGAAGGACCTTTCACTTACTTCAGTGCAGAGGACTCCATTTGACCACTCAAAGAGGCAGCTCTATCTAAACAGATTCCAATTTTTTGGGAGGCAGGTATCTACTATCATTCTGTAAGTGGCTTAGTGAGGCATTACAGTTGCCTTTGTACTCCTGATTCCGCATGCCCAATGCTGCCTTGGCACACTGATAGTATCTGAGACAAAACATTGGAGGTATCAGTCAACAAGTCAGTAGAAACTGGGTGGTGTGGCTGAGTTACTGCACCCAAGTACCAGCCTTCGCTGGTTCCCCTCAGCAGAGCTCTTTTGCAAGCCAAATTTAGGATTTCTTAGCATAAAAATACACGTGTCTGCAACTGCAGCCTAATTTTGGACATGCACCAAAGTATCTCTGATACAGTATATACTCACGTTTATTTTTTTTCTGGCACAAGTGAGACCAGAATCAATATAAAGCAGGCTGGTGTGGATTGCTGGAAGACTTTCAGAAGAATACCCAAATCTTTCACTGCAACTGGAATTGCTTACGGACTGCTTAAGAAAAGGAGCAAAACTTTGTTACTAGAGATTCTAATCTGTCACTTTAAAAGACAGTGAATGCTTCCAATATATGCTCCAGGGTGTTTCACAATTGGCAGAGCTGATTTATTTTGGAGGCCTGTAACCCTGCAAGAATTCAAAAGTAACATGCCTGGGGCCTCTGACTTTAAGTTACAGGGTTCAGATGATGAAGGTTTCCTTGACACAGTTTCTCTCTTATATTATCTGGGTTTGACTATTGAGCACAGGGGTTCCGATATTGTTCTTCCTGGAGAAGGGACATGAAACAGACAACGTATAAACACAGAGAGGGTTGGTGGTGGGGTTTGTGGTTTTTTGTTTGTTTTTATTATTATTGCAACTAGGACAAGGCACAGGTTTCATCAAAAGAAACCACAAGCATGAAACATGTAGCTTCTGCATTTTGTAGGAATGGAACTTCCAACTACCTTTGACTCATTTGAAACTCCAAGAATCAACAAAAATCTTATTTTAGAACAAGATCTATTGCAGACTGCTTTTAGCCCTATGTAATTTTTACACTCATGTACTCATTCCTGCATGCTGTGACCTCATGTGATCAGAATCAAACCCATTTCTCCTGTCTGCCATTCTAACCCTGCAGGAAAGGCAGGGAGATATTTTTGTCTTTCATAGTAAATACCTCCTTGCTCATCTGAGAATCTTCTGTGTAAATCTGGTGGCCCCATGCACTGAAATTGCCACATTCCAGCATTTATAGGAAAAGAGGTTTTCATAAATATCAAATTTCCACTGGTAAATAAGAAAATGTAATCTGATGCCAAGTGTCTCTGCATATCAAATTTTAATGACTAGTGAAGACAAACATCCGTGGTAACATCTGGGACATATATGTGCTTTAGCCATTTAACCAATCGAGTCAGAAGTTTCAATGTGATGTCCACTGGGCTCGAGAGTTTTTCAAAGATTACTGGATGCAGTTTGAACATACCATCTTCTGGGATTAATGGATGCTTTTGGCTTTTGAATTTCTGCAGAGGAGCAAAGAACCAGAAACTTCACAGACTTGGGTATTATAAGAGCAACTCATTGATTATCAGGAGGATATTTTGACTAGATACTATAGAATTGTTAAATTATGTACAACAGCTCATACAGTATAGTTTCACAGGGGGTGCTCAAAGCTACTGAACTACTGAAGTTATGCAAAGGGTTAAATAAAGCTTTCTCTGGGCTGATGAAGCAAATGGCTCTGGAAACTATTAATTCTTTTCCCAGAGAATATTCCTGTGGTATTAGGCCACGGTTCCTAATGGGCTTTGGACTAGAACAAAAGGCATGTTTAGATGCTGATGCTGAAGGCTGCTCTAACTTATGCTTGGGGACAGTCTTAGCAATTAGCTTGGGATCAGGGGATTTCAAAAGTCACCTTTGCACCTTCGCACCTTCACACCTTCTGTTTTGAGCTACAGTGTGCATTTTTATTTTGTATCCCACATCATACCAGGGTAGGTGACTAGAACAGTACTTTATTGTATTACTTATACTTACACACCAGTAAATAGAAAACATTTTGTACCTTTCAGAGATATATTCTTTTGAAATAACTTCAGAATTTAGGATTTGTACAATGTTTGTCTGGGAGGAGAACACCTTTGCAGGCTTTTGCCATTATATATATTTTTTCTAAAGATCCTTAATGGAACAAGATAATTCCACCTGCGTGTCATCATTTAATGTGAGGGAAAAG
>JBCJKH010045738.1:0-23348 GCA_039877255.1 Loriculus beryllinus | reverse complement strand
AGCAAATATTGAAGTTAAAGTTACAGAATAACATGGCAAAAATCAATCGGGAAGGGCTTCCCTTTAAGCAAATGGAATTTTTGCAGCACTGAAGAACTCAAAACAGGGATTAGAACCTAAAGGGACTATGCACCATCAGCAATCCCTGCTCCAAAGGGTCTTAGCTTACATTCTCCAAGCTTTTTAAGGTTCTTAAATCCAACTGAATTCAAATGCCTTTGAGACTCATGGTCTTGTGGTCATCTGGTGCCATGGTAACAAGCCCTGCCAGTGTCCTTGAAGCTCCATCTTAGAGGTTTGCATTCCACAGCAGAGAGAGTTCATATAAGAAAAACACAAGAACTTATTTAGCATCTTCTTGTGCTGCCCAGGAGGTTGAGAGTACCTCAGCAAAGTACTTGAAGTAGCTTTTTTTGTAAGAAACATGAATGTGAGTTTGATTGTACTGTTCCTTCTTTCCATTGTGCACAGTAAAACCTTTGCTTTGATCAGGTTATAGATGTCTCTGCTTACAGATCTGCAAAAGACAGTCTTTTGAAAATGGGGAAAGAATAAGCAACTGCTTATAAATAACAAGACCCTGAAACTTAACAAAATGATACAGCTTTTCTGAGAGTGTTAGATTGGATGTAGCCGATTAAATTTAACCATCTGATAGGTTAATGTGTTGAAAAGACACTATAGGAAGTGAATGGTAATCTTGTTAGTGGATCTTTTGTGTCCCCTCTCTCTGGAAAATCCTCAGGCAGCTCTGCTGACAGTACTTAAGCGGGTGATCTTATCTCCAGCTGTTGTATGGAAGCAGTATTGTCAAAGTAGGATTTTGATTCTGGGATCAGAGTGTTGCAAATGTATGGGAGGAGTTGGCATACAGAGAACTGGTTGCAGAATTGGGAACATAAATAGCACCAGAAAGAATATTTAGCCATGTTTCTTAAATGCCATGATGATAACTTTTTCTATATTTTATCCCCTTCCATGATTTTCCTTGAGGCTTGTTTCTGGCCATAGGATTTAATGGTGCATGCCAGAAGATACATGCTTGCTATTTTCCCGACACTTTGCCATTGCATGTCACTTTGCAGCATTTAAGAGTTTTTCATTTGCGTGAGACTTTATTTTATTTTTCTTGTCTTTTTCTACCCAGCTTCCTTTTAAGTACTACCAAGGTGGTGGTAGTGCATGATGGAAGATGGCTTTAAGATCCGCCTCTTTCCTAATGAGCCAGCACAACTCCTGTAGCACATGCATGCCAACTGAAAACAAAAAATCATTGGGAGGAGAACGGGTGCCTCTGGTTCTGGCTAAAAGCTCTTGACTTGAGAGTCCCTAAACATCAGGTTTTGAGAGATGGCATAGATGCCAAAAAGCCCACCCATGTTATATTTGTCCTGTTTTGTTTTTCCTGAAGAGTCTGGGTCAGGCCACTTGGCTGAAAGGGCCTTTGGTCTGATCCAGTGCAGCAGTTCTTATGATTACTAATCTTGCTGCTTAATTTAATTAATGTCTCAATGTTGCTGTATCTTAGAGATGTTTGAGCCTTGTCATCTATGACATGTGTGTTTGTGCCTCTCTGGCTTTGGCACTGGAGTCCTAGGCCCCATTGCTGCTGCTACCCTCTTTGTAGGCTCAGCCCTGCAAGATGCTGGGCAATTCCTGTTGAAGTGTAATATGTTTTTTTTCTCTTGTTGTCTTTCCTGTGTAGTTCCCAGGCTGACAGTCAGAGGTGGGAGCATACAAAGGGCAAAGCTAAAAGTGACATAAAAGATCTGGGGCCTATTTCATAAGATCCCTCTTTCTTTAAGTTCAGTACAGAATACTGTGTCCATTAGTTGCATTCTTTCACTGTTCGTACTTAAACTGATTGCAAGGAAACTGAGGAAGATGTCTGTAGCTGCTGTGACTGAAACTTTCTGCTGAATGGAGCAACCAGTGATCTTGACTTCTGTATTTCATAAAAGGTAGTAGGCAACGTAACATGGTTTTGTTTAGTACCAATTATGGTTACTTTTGCTATAGGCATATGATGCTTCTGAAAGAGCAGTATGGAAAACAAGTGATCGTTAACCTGTTGGGAAGCAGAGGAGGGGAGGAGGTGCTCAACAGAGCTTTTAAGGTAAAAGCAATATTTATTTTTTTAACTGATGATTTCCCCTGAGCCTCCATGTTCTTCTGTTTTCCTTCTGGCCCAGCAGGTGATGAATAGTTTATCTAAAGAAACTGTTATCTCTTTTATCTCTTTATTAGATATTATAGGGTGGTGCTTCATAGTCTCATGGCTTAATTTCCAGCTCTGCCTTCCTGCTTATTTCTTCACACATTTGTGCACATTCTCTTTGATCAGGCTTTTAAAAAACATTGCCTTAATTCACCTAAGAGTGTTCTCATTTACAAAAATGAATTGTGATCAGCTTTGTCATAGTGTGTAGTCACCTGTGCAGTCAGATGCCTGATGGAATTGCTGGAACTGCTTGGAGGCCAGGCCCTGACCCTGGTTCACAGAGCGTAAGCCAGCTGTCTTGCTCTGATTTTAATAGGAAATAGCTATCTTGCACAGATTGTGCTGGGAATTAGTTGCCTGAGTACCAGATGACAGTGATGCATGGAGAGAGGTTTCCCTGGCCTCTAAATGTTCCCAGGCACAACTAATACCTGAAAGCAGGAATGTCAGGCATTGTAGAATTAAAGCTGCACTGAGTTTTAGTGCAATATTATCAAGGCCAGATTTTTCAAACTAATGTGAAGCCACAGATTGGCAGAGTGGGGTTTGCAGCAGTGAAATATGTGTCTGAATCTTGCGGGAGGTTGATGAAAGTCTGCCTCTGAAGTGCGAGTTGCTTTAGAAATCCAGTACTTTGGAGTATGTCTCCCTAAGAATAATATGAAGAATGGTTGAAGTACACGCATTTTAATAAGAGTTATGTATTTATCATTGTTAAAGAATGATACAACAGTCTGAGATCGAACGTTTACTGTGTGAAACTAAGCAAAATGAACATTGTAGTTAAATAGAGGGATTTGTTTCCCTCTCTATTGGAATAATGTACTTGAGACGAGTGGCTGGAGGGTTTTGGCAGTTTTTCTGTATTACCATTTCCTCCTCCTCCTCCTCCTCCTCCAAAAAGATCTGGGGAGGACTCTCAGCTTTCCAAGTGGAAACTGACAAAGTGAAAGTCTTCTTCTGTACAGAATATGGCAAAAAAACACTATTAGTGACTAAGGCTTGCAAGGCAATGAGGAAGGTACAGAACTGAAGTCTGCTCCTAGCTTCTGTTTTCAGCTTCTTCCTGAATTTCTGCATGACACAGCTAAGTCTTTATAATGTCCTGTTTTCCCTATCTTTAAAATAGTTTTTATGGTTTATTTTGTAAAAACACTGAAATTTAAGGGTAAGAGAAAATCAATTCTGAATGCTCAAATAACTTATGAGGATACAAATCTGACATTTCTTACGAATTTAATGCCGATGTTTTATCAACCTCCGATGATGTTTAAGACCGTGTTCATGGCAAGTACCATGCAACCAGAAGTTAAGTCAGAAACAGGGCATCTCTAGAATAAATACATTGCATTTGTTCATTTAGTTTAACTAAAGACCAATTTTGTTTAAATTTTAAAACTTATCCCTGCTTAAAAAAAAAAAAAAATTATGAAAGCATTCTGTGAGCTGAAAAAATTAAGGCTGACAGCACAGGAACCTGTGTACCCGTTCAAAGCAGCCACTTCTTGGTCTTAACCTTTGTGTTTTAGTAAATGGATGTTTGGAGAGACTATGTAGTAAATTTTTACTTAAATGATTTTAAAGGGCTTGAATTAAAAGTAACCTAATTTATAGGGGAATGGTTTGGAATGAAAGCTTTTCTCCTCTTCTGTCATTGGTTTATTTCTTTGTTTCTCCATCTTCCTTTGCTTGTATTCCTTTTCTCCCAGCTGTTGCTGCAGTCTTAGTAATTCTTATCATAGTTGGTTCAGAATATTCTTGTAATTACTGCTGCTGGGCTCCCTTGATCAGAATGTCACCACTACTATTCATTTATACAACAGGAACAAATTAAAAATTGTAAATGACCAACTTAGCACCAGCTGTTGCCAGACCAAAAATCAATACTGTTCCCAGTAATGCTGTTCCTCCCATAATCATTCTCAATAACAGATGTAATTATGTTTACAGTAAAAGCAGTGCTGTAGCATACAGTTAGCAATACTCTGACAATGATCTACACCAAAGCAGTGAGTAAACGTCCTCCTCAAGTGCATTACTACTGCCAGCAGCTGTAAAGGCAAGTTGAGGTGTCAACAACAGAGAAGTGGATACCAAGTGTTTTGGCTTTTGTAACAGTGTAAGGAAATAGATTTTGCACATCTCCCTCCAAAACCATGCAACACCTTCAAATTTGTTTCTGCATGGAAGGCTTAATGGCTTACATGATATAATTATACTGGTGTATGCTGTAACTGTATGCTTCTAATGTAATATCAGAATTGTTTTGTTCAGTTTGTGTCATAATCTAAGTGGAGAAAAGCATCCATCTGTTGGGATGAGAATTGTAGGAAGAAAGGGAATAGACAAAGACATGCATAGTTAGAGTTAATGTAACAGTTTTCTCTGGCTTTGTCATGGAAAGCAGGAGGTATTATTGTTGTATCTATTACAGATAATGAAATTTGTACAGAAATACAGAAATGTGTGTGAGGTCATTGAAATCGGAGATGAAATAATGAGGCTATTTGTGCCTCTTCTTTAACTTCTGTGGTTTACCACAAACATTTTATAGTATGTTTCCTGGGATATAATTTTTTTTCTCACTTCCTCCCCAGGCAACCTCTACCTTAGAGCCATGTTTTCCCATGTGTTTGCCCTTCAGGAATGATTAAAGCAATACACCCATGCACTGTTACGCTCTTCTACCTTAAGCAGCTCTGGATACCCTCATCAGGGTCCTGGTCCTGAGCTTGCCCAGAGCTGTATACCCTTGTGCTCAGAGGTAGCAGCTCACTGCTGCAGGGCTACCACTAGCCAAGGTGCAGACAGCAACAATTCCAAAATATACTTTGCAGTTACAGTTTGAGTTCCCCGACAAAAAATTGAGGTTTAACAATCTAGATTAGTTTTGGAAAGAAAATAAATGGGGGATTTCAGTTGCTTTTTTCATGTGTGGCCTTTCAGAATTCCCAATGAACTTCTCAGTATTAAAAACATGATAAACAGTAAGCTCAGTAGTGATAAAAGCACACTGGTATCAATCCCTACAGTGTAGCTTCAGCAGAATTTGGTTTCCTCCTTTCTCTGTCTAAACAGAAACTACTATGGGCCTCTTCCCATGCGGCGGACACTCCTATGATAAACTTTGACTACAAGTTTGCAAAAGGTGGGAAAACTGAGAAACTGGAAAATTTGCTGAGGCCTCAGCTGAAGTTGCATTGGGAGGACTTTGGAACCTTCACAAAGGGCAAGAATGTAAGTCCACGGTGAGTGTCCCTGCCTCTCTGTCCCAGCATAGCAAGGCACCACCTGATTGGTTTCTTGCTGTGTTTGGACCATGAGTGTGAATGACCATCTTGAAATACGATTTTGAGACAAAGTGTAGTTGTGGTACTAAATAGATTATTTGCTTAACTGCATCTCCATTATTTGGAATCTGCAAAATTACCAGTGCATGGATTTGCTAATACAGTGTTGCAGATATAGTCAAATAATTAGACAATTTAGTGGAATACATTGTGCATCATCAAAATGTGGGTGGGAATATTCAGGCTGAATATTCGATGATCTTGTTCAATCAACTTACTATTAGATATTATTTTAAAATACACCTTTTTTTCCTCCCTCCTCTTGTGTTTGGTTACCAAAGTCTGCAGACAGGTACTTTTCGAATTAATTGCTTGGACTGCCTGGATCGTACTAATAGCGTTCAGTCCTTCATTGCACTGGAGGTAAGTTTGTCAGGGCAACTTTTGTGGAAACATGTATTGCATACATGGTCTGTTCCATGGTAAAGACAAGAAAGAGGGCATGAGCCTCATTTATACAAGTCTGTTTTGCCAGCCCTGTGATAAAGAATGGTACTGGCTGGAATACTTAAGCTGAGGATAAAAAGCTAAAACACATTTAAGAACAATGTTGCTGTCGGTTTTTCTCTTTCTGCACCTAATCCAGATCCTGCTTGCTCAGTTAGAGAGCCTTGGGTTGAACTCTAAATCTGTAATAGAGCGCTTTGTGGAATCCTACAAAGTAATGTGGACTCTTAACGGTCATAATCTGAGCAGAGTATCAACAGGCAGTCGTGCCCTTGAAGGGAAGAACAAGGTAAAAAAACCAGCAAAACTGTTTATTCACAAGTGAAGAAAGATGCCTGATTTACTCTTTGGTGTCACTTGTACTGATGATTCCTGTCCAATGCAGGTTGGGAAGCTCAAGGATGGTGCCCGCTCTGTGTCTCGCACTATTCAGTCAAATTTCTCTGATGCAGTAAAGCAGGAAGCCATAAAGTTGCTGCTCATGGGTGACTTCTTCAATGAGGAATATGCAGACAAAGGCAAGATGCTCATGGACCACACTGCACTGCTTGGTGAGGCTGGTGTAAATCCTTCACTTTTCTTTTGTGTCTCTTTTTAGCTGTCAGATATAATCAGTTGCACCCTTTTGAGAAAATCAATAAGAGAGCTACTTTTGCAGAAATCTCTTGTTCAGAGCCATGCTTTCAAGTGACTGTAGCACAGCTCTGTGTGTTTTAATTCCACTATGCTTATTTCTCATATTTTGTTTTGGACTTCTGAGTATGTCTGCTCTCTGATGGTGATCTCCTCTGACAGTTTAGAGGAGTTGGACCAGAGGGAAATATTTTAGGGCGGTATTCCCAGCCTGGTCCTGAGTTTGTCTTGAGGATGTCTCTTGAGCTCAGACCTTTTATCTCCTTACTTTTGGCCTGCAGTTTGCACGTGCTTTTAGCATTTGGATCTTTAAAAGCACAATTACATTGATATGTTGGTTCATCCTTTGCTTTACTCCAGAGCCCTGATAGTCCACAACATACCCTAGACAGGTGCAAACCAATATATGTAAGCTACCTTATCTCTCTCTGAGAAAATACTTGTATGCAAAATGTAGGATGATTGCACCCACAAGCAGTATCAGGTGGTCAGTGTGCTTTAAAGAACTCCCAGATATTAGTAGGATAGACTTGAATCATTCAGCACCACTTCAATCCTGGGGCTGTTCCCTGATGTGCACCACAACGGAGATTATAGATGGCTTTTCCATGCTTGAATGCCAATGTAAATCAGGTAGGTAAAGATTAAGGTTACCTCAGTTGCTCAAAAGAAGCACACTGCTAATTTTCTGTACTCACCAAAAATAAGTGAATTATAGCATTTTCCTCTGAGGAGTTCTGACCAGGCAAGAGAACCACAACAGTGCTAGATTTGGACTCATGTAAGACTCTGGTCTCTGCATTTCCCTTCACTCTCTAAACTTTTTAGGGTTTCAGTTTAATTCATAACTTGTGACATGCTTGATTACTTGTCCTAGTTTTGGCTAGGATTGAGTTAATTATATTCCTAGTAGCTGGTCTAGTGTTGTGTTTTGGATTTAGTATGAGAATAATGTTGATGACACGCTAGTGTTTTTAGTTGTTGCTAAGTAGTGTTGATACTAAGTCAAGGACTTTTCAGCTTGTTATACTTCCCTGCCAGCAAGAAGGCTGGAGGGCAC
Organism: Loriculus beryllinus; assembly: GCA_039877255.1. Taxonomy (NCBI): domain Eukaryota; kingdom Metazoa; phylum Chordata; class Aves; order Psittaciformes; family Psittacidae; genus Loriculus; species Loriculus beryllinus. Next base: position 15,637 of record JBCJKH010045738.1, on the reverse strand, counting down.
GAGAAGTTGGGAGGGGACACAGCCAGGACAGCTGATCCCAACTGTCCAAAGGATATTCCATACTGTATGACATCATGCTCGATATATAAACTGGGGGGAAAGCTGGCCAGGGGCTGCTGCTAGGGACCTGACTGGGCATCAGTGGTGAGCAACTGCATTGTGCATCACTTCTTTTGTATATTCAAACTTTTATTATTATTATTATTATTATCATCATCATCATCATCACCTTAATTATTATTTTCTTCCTTTTCTGTTCCATTAAACTGTTTTTATCTTGACCCACAAGTTTTCTTACTTTTTCATCTCTTTCCCCCATCCTGTTGTGAGGAAGGGAGAAGAGTGTGGTGCTTACTTGCCAGTGGGGGTTAAACCACAACATCACTGTAGGCTAGACTGGAAAGGTTTAAGGAGTAGAAATAATTTGTTTGCTTATTACTTGAAGAAGTGCAGGAAAATGTATGCTGAAACTGAGTGAATGGCCCTTCAGAGGCCTTCAAAGGGTTCCTGTTTTCTGAAAGAGAAACTGTTGATGTCAACTCCAGCTATCTTGTAGTTAATGCCATCGCCATTGGAGTTATTCCTTAGCTTTTGTGTTCTTGCTGCTGGATTAATGTTATTATTTCACACTGGCTGTGTTGTTTCTGTTTGTATGCTTTCTGTCCTTTTACAGCACATTCTTTTACACACCCTCTTTCTCTTTCCTTTCTTTCATCAGTAACTCCAAGTATTTTGAAGGCCATGTCAGAGCGTCAGTTTGAATTCACAAGCTTCAAGCGTGTTCGTGTTGCCACAGGGACCTGGAATGTGAATGGAGGGAAGCAGTTTCGAAGCAACATCCTTGGTACCAGTGAGCTGACAGACTGGCTGCTGGATTCTCCCAAGCTCTCTGGAGTTTCTGAATTTCAGGGTAATACTTTACAGTCAAAATATGTAAGCAATAGTTGCTTACACACAATTTGACCAGCTGTTGTTTCCAAAGGCAGTGCACCTTGGAGGGCATTTTCTGTTAGTTCTTAGGGGTGTGGACTTGTGCTGCCTTCCTGCAGCAGTAGAATCATGTCTGAAGAGTTTCGGACAGTCAGAGCAACTCCTTAGTTTATATCATGTGACTGTTTTGAGCCTTCAGAAGTCAGAGGTCTCTTTCATGCTATCATGGTGTGTATCTGCTTATTCTGCTTTCCATATTTCACTTTCTTCTTCCATATTCTGTTCTTTGTTCTTCGTTGTAAGTGGGAGCTACATTCTTATATGCCCTCAGAATGCCTACTTGGTTTTTATCTGGAGCTAAACATACCTGTACAATCTGAACTCTGAGATTGTCTGGAAATGTTACTATCAAAGCCTTCAGACAAAAAGATTTATTTTTTTGAAGGCAATTTCCTTTTCAGTATAGAAAGCTCTTATACTTGTGGCTTGCTTAAATTGGCTGCTGTGTTTCTTACTTACAGAACAAGGTCAGATATTGCAATTGATCTACAGATTTTGTTAAGGAAAATGAAAAGTGAATGTTCTGCCATTTAAAAATTGAGTGGTAACAAAACTATGGCAAAACCTGTGCCTTTGTTGTTACAGTGGAACATTTAGCTTCCTGCAGGCATCAAAGGAGTAGTCCTGTGCCTAACCTTGAAGCTCAGGAATTCATTCCCCAGATCTTTGGCCACTTGCGCAAGTTGTCTCGTTTGAACCCCTAGTGCTTAGTGCATGGATATGTGACTAGGTGCAGACTACTCTGAGCAGCTTAGGTGGGTGATTGCTCCAGTCTGTTTCAGGAGCAACTGAGATGTTTTAGCTCATGGCTGTGTTTGTGATATTAAAATCTCTTGAGTGCTTGTTGTGTGCTAGCCTTGCCAGGCCTTCCCCTGAGACAACTGGAGAAGCAGGACTGCATGGTACATATAATTGTAATGTGATAGGTATAAGCAGCTTCTGGAAGAGAGCTGACTAATGTGAACAAAGCTAGGGTGAGCGCATGCAAATGTCTGTGTTCATGGTAATGTTAATGCAGTGGCTACACAAATTGGTAAGTGTTCAAAGACAAACGTCCAAAATTATTAACAAGAAATGCACATGTGACGGTGCCTGTTAAGCCAGTAAACGAGACTAGCTGTCATGTGCTAGTTTCGCCCTTGTGCCTACAGAGTCACTGCATATTTTACTTATTTTTCTATTCTTGTTTTCTGGGGTATATCTGATTTAGGCTCTTATGGTTGTCTGCTCTTTAGCTCTTCATGTTGAATTAAGTTGCTGTTACCTTGGCCATATGACAGTTCAAAAATAAAAATTATAATCCCTTTAGGCAGTGGACAGACCTGATGGGTCAACTGATACACTGCACAATATGAGAGCATTTGATCTTTGGTGTTTTACCAGCATAATATCCACAAGCCTAGGCCAGGGAAGAAAAGGTCACTGTGCTCTGGAGTGATTTAACCCAACCTTAGGTATGGGTGATCATCTAAGATCTCAGAAAAAACAAAGAAGAATCTTCGAAGTCTTCCTTAAGCTGGTGGATAAATTTACTAAAGGCATTGACATGGAAGTGACATGCTGGTGTCTGGCCAATAAGTGCAGTTCCATAGGATTGGTGTTGAAAAGTAGAAGCATGTTGAGTAAAATGGCAAGCGAATGAAAGATGGTGGGTAGTGAGATGATGTGGCTTTGGTGATGAGTAGGGTGAGAGAGAGAGAGCATTGAACATTTTCTCATCTTAACATAGCTACAGTATAATGCTCTGTCCTGAGCTGCTTCCTGCAAGAGAGATGGAGACCAACTGGTGAGAGAAAAGCCGGAAAAAAAATCAGAGGAACTGCAGGGGTTGTTTTGTGAGATTAGATTAAAGGAATTATGAATATGTATAGCTTGGCAGGGGTTACACAAGCTAGAACTACAGGAATGATCTCTAACAGAAATCAGAATACAAGTTGTTAGAAGAAATAACGAAATAGTAATTCTTGCATGACTTTTCCTTTTTTGCCAACAGATGATAACTTCCCTCCTGATATATTTGCAGTGGGGTTTGAAGAGATGGTTGAATTAAGTGCAGGGAATATTGTGAATGCCAGGTAGGTAAAAACAAAACAACAACAAAGAAAAGAAAAGCCATCAACAAAACACACACACACACAAAGAAGAAAAAAGCCCCAAAACAAAACAAAAGAAAACAAACACAAAAAAACAAATGACCAGCAAAATAAACCCTCAAACCACAACTCAATACAAAATAACGACAACAAAAAAACCCACTATCACAACCCAAAAGAGGACTCTCTCCCCCAGAGGAGCCAGCCAAACAAAAGCCTCCACAGTTGTTCTTTTTTATGGTCAGATGTACAGAATACTTTATTCCAAGCCTGTTGCTTGTAATCATAGCTGGAAATATGTTTGCCAGTAACAAATGGCACTGGAAAGGTGTTTGAAGTGCTGTTTTTCTGTGAACTTCTGTACAGTGGAATATGTTTCTAAGTCTCTTAAACCAACATTGGCAGAGAAGAATTCTGATGGTTGACAGTGATTTAATGCTTGTCCTTAAATCCCTGTCTGATGTTGGAAAAATGTGCTCAGTGACTACAAACATAATTGGCATTCTTGTGGGAATTTTAAAATAAATTAAATGTTTCTGTGTCTAATTGTGTTTATGAAAATTATGGCTAGAGAAAAGGAGTTAAAGGCAAAGCCTGAGCTTGGCATGTCAGCGTGCACAGTAGGCCATTGTGTATACTGGTCCTTTTGAATCTGGATTGGGGTGGAAGAAGTTTCCAATGTGGATCCATCAGGCTTTTTTGGGAATGGCAAGTTACAGCTACAGTCATCTCCCAGTCAGGGAAGATATCCTTTTCTCTGTGACCACAAGAAATCTTACAATTCATGAGATTGATATGTATTGTTGTTTTTATGGCTATGATTACTACAGTCTGCTTCCAGTTATCCCCAGTGAATAGGGATATCAAACATCATGTGAGCATGGATCTTTCTAAGCACAGTAGACAAAAAACCTCTCATGTTCAGAAGTAAGATCACTCTTTCTGTGTGCTGTGCCTGGGCTCACTGACCCTGCTAACTCTGGACTGGCTCACAAGGAGGTATTAATCTGTCTCTGCAATGCACCCATCCTACAGCACTTCCAGTTCCACAGCCTAATGGATGTCTGTAAAGCTAAGGCACAGTTAATCTGCTCATTTTATTGACTGTATGCAGTTTCTTTTGATTCCATTAAATGATTTTATGTTTGTTCCAGTACAACGAATAGAAAAATGTGGGGAGAGCAGCTTCAAAAAGCAATTTCCAGGACTCATCGCTACATTCAGCTGACATCAGCACAGCTCGTTGGTGTTTGTCTTTTCATCTTTGTACGACCATATCATGTCCCCTTCATCAGGTAAAAAACAAAACAAGAAAACCCAACCACCCCACCCAACCTGTGTTTTCAGTAGCATCTTTATTGGAGCATGGCCAGCAAAGGGTGGAGCTGGTTTTTCAGCTTGGTGGGGTCTGTGCAAACCTGGTTTCTGGTCTCTGCTCAGTGTGGGAGACAGACATGTTTCCCGGCAGTGGTAGACTGGAGTCCATCTTGCTGGGTAGCACAAAGGCCAGGCAGCTCCAGTATCTTCCTCCAGTTCAGCTGAGAAGTCAGGCATGCTTGGACAATCAGGGTGTAGCACCTTTTTTGGGTGCTGTCTTTCTGGAAAGGGAATGACCTGAGCGAGTAAGTCCAAGAGCTCAAGTGAAGGCAAGTGCCTCTGCCTGAAGGACATGTTTTACAGGACTTGTTCCAGACCTGAAAAGAATGATGGAAAATGTGGAAAGGGAATTGGAGGAAAGAGAGCTATTTTGCCATGTGACATTTGTAGAATCAACAACTTTTAGGGCCTATTAAATGTTTGTCTCTCCCAGATGTTACAAGAACCAGAACCACATGCCTAGTCAGGAGGGTTCAGAGCTGTATGCCCTCAGCTTGCTAGTACCAGTGACCCTGGAGACTGACCAAACTCCTCTTGCCCCTAGAAGATTACCAAGCCACAGGGGATATCCACATTAAAATGCAGTGGTCAAGAATTGTGCAGGGTGAGCATAAATAGGTAGGAAATGAATAATTAGCCAAAACTACCTTTAGGCATCTGTCTGACCTTGAAGTCTGGAGTGGTCCAATCAGTGCTGTATACTCCATATTAGGGCACTGATAGACCACTGCATTTTATGATCAAAATATCAAAAGCTGCCTCTTTCTTCCTTCTGAGCTCTTATCCACTGAGAGGATCAGTGCAGAGCTTGTTCAATATCAAGTGCTGTAGACTAAGCAGAGTAATGCAATCCAGGTAACTGATGGTCTTTCATTGCTGCCTTCCCAGTCATCCTTCTTCAACATGACTTTAAAAATTTACGTGTTTCTGCTGTCTTGAAGCTGTCCAGAGGAGAATTGTGTCTGCCAGGTTTTGACTTTTCACCTGGCTTAGAAGAAATTTGAGTAATCCAGCAGGAAGTGCTTAGCTTAAATGGAAATCAGAAGCAAAACAGCAGAGTGGCTCTGCTGCAGCTGTCAAACTGGATGTAACCTTTTGAAACTCCAGAGGAAGAGGGAAGGGTTCGATGTTGGTAATCAGGTTTCATGAGTTAATGCTGATGTGTTGCTATGTGTTATGTGAGTGTAATCAAACCTAGCCTGTATGCATGTGTAGTTTTTTCCTATGCCCAGAAAAAGAAAACAAAAATTATCAGAAATGCAAAAGAAGGCTTCTGTGCTTACAGAAAAAAAAGCTTAAGCTTTTTTGCTTACTTGAGGGTGTCTTCCGGTACTTTTCTGCTGTCATAAAAAGAGAGAAAAAGAGGGAGAAAAAAAGATAGAAAGGTGGGGAGAGAAGAAAATCAAGAAGGGAGGTAAGAGAGCTGTAGTATCTTACATCATTCAGATCATGAATGCCTGACAATAACTGAAATAAAAGTTAGTCTTTTTCCACCTGCCTCTTTAGCAAGTAATATTCTAGTCCGGATCTGCTTGACTTATGTCTAGAAAGTAATATTTTCTGACTAGGAAGGGCATGCTTGGTGCTGGTGTTGGTTACAGCAATGATCTCATCATTTACTTATCTGATCAGAGAGGCATGCTTTATTCTCAGAGTAGATTGGCCATCTGGGAGAAAATATCCTGCAAGCAGGTGGTCTGCTTTGCCAAGTCATTTTTCTGTAGTGAAGTGTATGCTAATCATGACATTGAAATGCCATGTAATTAAAAACATAAAGACCTTAAGCAATTTGTCATCAGTACAGAACTCATTTTAGGAGTTAGGTGTAAATAGTTGTATCCAATAATCACTGATTTTATTGCATCTGATTTAACAAATTATGGGTTATGATCTTTAATTGACTGAAAAATCTGGCACCAACTGCGAAGTTGGCTTTTAACATGTAGTAACACTAATGAAATTGTTAACTGCCTGAAAAACAGATTGCCGTATGCTCAAAAACTAAAGGAAATGTAATAGTAAATTTAGTTATTGTCTGTATTTTAAAGATCATAGTAGATTTAAACTTGAAAGATACGTTCTGTAGAAATTCTCAATATTTCAGAAATAGTGTCTTGCTTGTCTGTTTGGAAGAGATAGAAAGATGAAGGAAATATATTCAAATAGTTTTATTTCTGTGCTATTGTATTATACTTACTTTGAAACACAAGTGTGTTAACATCGTAAACTAAAAGATCAGCCTAAGACAATAAGTTTTCTGGAGGGGAGAAGACATGGCATTCTAAACTGGCTTTTCCTTTATGTTGCAGTCAAACCTGATTGAATGTTTGTCCCTGCAGCCCTTTACTCTCTTATCTTTCTGTTTTTACTTTTTCTTTAATATAGGGATGTAGCAATAGACACCGTGAAGACAGGAATGGGAGGAAAAGCTGGAAATAAAGGAGCAGTGAGCATTCGTTTTCAGTTCTATAGTACTAGTTTCTGCTTTATATGCAGTCACTTAACTGCTGGGCAGACTCAGGTGAAAGAAAGGAATGAAGATTATAAAGAAATCACACAGAAACTCAGCTTCCCAATGGTAAGTGTATGTGCATGTATGCTAAAAAAATTGAGATAAAGGCTGTATCTTTGCATTATGAAAGCTGGTCTCAGGCTGTCTGATGACAGGTCATATCAAAGAAGTTATCTCAGTGCTATGGAGAATGGGCTTATAGGACAATGGTAAAACATTTCACAGGAGACCAGATACCACCCAACGTAGCACTCACTTTACAAAGGTACTACCCCTTTCAAAAAATATAGTTGCTGCAGTGCTTGAAAAGTCCTTGCATTTGAGCAGTTTTGAAGTTTTATCTTTCACAAAGGTGCAACTTAACTGACAAATCTGTAAGGCCTCATGGATAAGATGTAGGTGTCTCGTTAGAGAGCATGGTATAAATAGCACTTGCTGTCGCTAGTTAGTAACAGTACCTAAAAGACCATCCATGCCACTCAGAACATCAGTGCTTTAGCTGCTCCTGCTCGGGTATGACATACCATTTCTCTATCACTGACACGGTACTTTCTGTTCACTTCACTTTGTCCTCACAAATGTGTCACTTCCAAGGAAAGCTGTTTGGCTTTCCTCAGTGTGTGGCAAGTAGGCTTAGCCGCTTTAGATGCGCTATTGTATGTGTATGAATAACTTTTTCCCTAAATTGTGTCAAATCAATCATCCTAGTGTTTTATTTCAAGCTTGTGTCCTCAGGCCCAGTAGATGACTCATGAGATTTAGTAGCAGTGCTCCTTTGCTTCCTTCAATGTTGGTTGCTTTAATTTTCACAATATTTTATTTCTCAGACCTCCCTGGAGAGGTCCTAAACCAAGGAGGGAATGGACCAGCTTGTGTATTCTGGTTTGTCAGCAAAAGATGGCATTTAGGTTGCAAAGCATAAAAATTTAACTTCCTGTTGTTCGCAAGGTTTAGAGGCTTGGCACATGCAGCATATCAATAAGTTGTTTTATGTAAGAGCTAACACTTGACAGTCTGGACGTCCTGCATAGAATATCTGTTCCAAATGGCCATAAAGTTGTGCTCATGATAGTTTTTTCCTACTAATACCTCATTAGCTGTTTTATGTCCTTTACATTTGCAACAGCTAAATGTTTGTAATGCATAGAAAGAGTGCCCTCTAGTGCTGTGACAGCCACAGCTCTGGAACGATTTCTTTACAAATTTCTGGCTATTAGAGGTTTACAGCTTAAGTGGAAGAAGGGAAAAAAAAAACCAAAACAGAAAGACTGGTTAAAGGATGGGATGCAAAATTTAGAACTGGAGTGACTTTTCATTGACGTTTTATTTCAATACGTTTACCAAACTACAACATGCACATAAGATGAAATTTGGAGCTTGTTCTTACTCAGAGCCTATGTCATTGAGTATGCCTTGGTAGCAGAAGCACATTTTGTGTTATATTTAGAATATGTAAACATATGTGGGTGAAATGTGTTAGGGAAACAAGCGTATGTTTTTAATATTGATGATAGCCAAATTGTGAATATAAAGCAGGGGTCCTGGCTTAGACATACCTTCAGGAAACAGGGGTCACAGCCTGAAACTCTTGTTTACAAATTCAGCTCAGCTGGATGCAAGAGACAGTGAAAGAACTGTTCCATTTTAACACAAGATGGATTTTAACAAATAGAATGTGACAAGTAGGTCTGGTATTTAGTAATTCAGAGAGACTGGGTTCTACATTTCAATGCATTTAAAATGTGTTTTCATGGATGTGATTTAACATTAACAGTATTCTGTGTCTCCAAACTAGGGGCAGAGCATGTTCTCACATGACTATGTCTTCTGGTGTGGTGATTTTAACTATCGCATTGATCTAACATATGAAGAAGTGTTTTATTTTCTCAAACGTCAAGATTGGAAGACACTTTTGGAATTTGATCAACTACAACAGCAAAAATCCAGCGGAAAAGTAAGGCAGTGTGTCTCCTTTCCTTGAATACCTGTATTTTGGCTTGGTCTAGTTCCTTAAGGGGGTAAACCAGTTGCATTTTTAGACCCTTGTTTGTAATACATGAATGTACTAATTTGTTTAAAAATCAGAATGTTGTTTGTTTGCAAGGAAGCAGATGCATGACAATGGCACCTACCTCATCTGTGATTTGATCAAAGAGATGGTATTTGTCTTCATAGATTTTTAAAGACTTCCATGAAGGGACTATTAATTTTGGACCAACATATAAATATGACGTTGGCTCAGAGGCTTATGATACAAGTGATAAGTGCAGAACCCCAGCTTGGACTGACAGAGTGCTTTGGTGGAGAAAGAAACTGCCTTTTGAAAAAACAGGTGTGTAAGATCTTTCCTCCTCCTTTATCTGAAAATTGGTTTAGATTTCATCCAGAATTCACGTAAGGGAATTTTCTAGTGAATGGTGAGGAAGTGAGTTAGTGAGTTCTGGACATAAGGGGCTTTAATCTAGTGAATGGTGAAGAAGGGAGTTAGTGAGTTCTGGGCTGTCAGCTGTCTTTAGATGGGTCCTGTAGGCTTTGTCAAATTGCAGTAGCTTTACTCTAGCAGGCAGTGTTTCAGCTTCACTGGAATAACTTGCAGGGCTAGGAAGAGCCATTTCTTCATGTGAGCAAAGGGCTCATGCTAGAGAATTAAAAGGTGCTGGAAGTTTGCTCAGGAACTGAAAATAATCCAGCTATAGCAATCTAGAAATAATTCTGTTGTTTTTTAACAGAATCATTAGTCCATGTAAAGTTGCCATGTTCTAATGGCTAGGTTGTTGCCACTGTTGTCCTCAGCAGATGTATAAGCACTTTTCTGTAATTTCTTCTGCCATAGTAATTCTTAGGAATATTTCTGCTAGCTTCTGGAATCGGGGGGAGATTTCATTAATTAGTGTTTGTAAAGTACTTTCTGATCAGGAGTGGCCAGCAGAAGGGCTGTTTTCATTTGTTATTCATGAGTTACACGAACAAAATAAGAAGTATTTCTTTGTGTGTCCAGGGACAGTTTCCGTAACCGTTCTTTCAGTCTGTAGGTAAGTCCCCTGGTGTTTATAAAATCTGAACAAAATCATACTAAAAGTGTAATTGCTGGGGAAGTAGTTTGGTTTGTGCCTGCAGATTTGCTTTTCCACATGCCTGGGAACTACTGCTTGGAATCCAGGTCATACCATGAGTACACTGAGGGTAAAAGGTACAAAGCAAAACTAGGGCAATCAGAGAGTATGTGTCAGTGTGATACAGAGTTACATGCTCTTATTAAAGGAATGAAAAATAACATAAAATGAGGAGCTTAAACCATTGAAGGGGATGTAATCTGGGAAAGAAAAACTCTGTGAGATGCAATAAGGAAGTTAAAAAAGCCCTCTTGTGCTGGCTGTTTTCAATTTAGGAGAAGGAAAACCTTTCGGCATATTCCTTATTTTGCATAGGAAGTCTTGCCCCTGGCAGGACTTTAGTTGATGGAGTACACACAGAATGTAGGGCCTATCTAGCCAAGGCAGGTTCCTGTCTTTAGAACTTGTGAGCCTCCCATAGCTAGCTCACATGGGTATATACCTGACCCCTTGTCTGTTCATCCGCCTTCCCAGCCCTTCAGAGCTTTTCTAATCATTTTGTTACCAGAGTTCCTCTCCTTTACTGCTTGTGGCAACGCTTTTCTGCCTCTTGGTTCCAGTTCTTTTGCCTTTCTTCTTTTTGCTGTTACAGGCTAGAGGATTATTTGCCTTCTGAGAAGAAAGTGTAGCCACAGTGCATCTGTTTAGGCATGAACATGATATTCCATATTAACTCATTTTCAACTCCAGAGAGAAAAAATGGAGTTGTCCATTAACATAAACAGTGACCTAGAACCTTTCTGTTATTCACAGCAGTATAATACTGTAGCATGATGTCTAGAGCACTTTGTCAGCTTCATGCATTACAAAAGAAGTATTCAGAGGTTAGATTTGCATAGGTTTGCTTTCTCCCATATCTTGTGCATTATTTCTCCAGTCCTTGTGTATTCAGATTTACAGTGTGTCTTGCAGGTGCAGTGTCTGTTTCTATGCTCAGTAATGGGGCAGGAGCCAAAATCCTAGTATGACTATGTCAACCCAGATTGTACAGGCAGTTGATTGGGTGACATTCAGGTTAAACATTTTACGGGTGTCTTTTTCTAGTGATCAGCTGTCTCTGTTGCAATCCCTGTCCTTTCTGTATTTTTGCCCTAATCCCTAGCTGGTAAATATTTCAGGATACAAGAAAAAAAATACTCCACTTCCTACTACTAGGGTCTGTAAAATGCATCCTGATAGAATAGCTCTTAACTATTAGTACAGCTAGTTTTAAGTAAGTTTTAAATCATGTTTTGTGCTGCATAGCTGGAGAGATCAATCTTCTAGACAGTGATCTGAATGCTGAAACTAAAGTCAGGCACACCTGGACACCCGGAGCCTTGATGTACTATGGGAGAGCCGAGCTGCAAGCATCTGACCACAGGTAAAGTCCTAAGCAAATAATGAAAGGAAGGGCACTAGGTAGAATGTGTCATACTGAATTATTATGCATTCATAATGTCATAATTGTTGTATTATGGTTGTAATACATACCTTGTTGTAACAGGAATTACACTCTTATTCTGTGTTTATTATCCATTTGGAGGGTTTTTTTCCCTCATGGTAGGATTTATACTGGGGGAAAATATGGTCTTGTGTTGATTTCTGCTGCCCTGTGATGTCGGCAAAGGTTGGATGAGTTGTAGCAACAGGTATAGAAAGCTGAGGGATTTCTGTTGCTTGGTTTTGGAAAGCTCCAGTAGGAAAACAAGCTGCTCTGATGGGCTTCCACTCAGCTTGCCATGGGAGAGGAGGAGGCTGGGACAGTGTGGCCTGAAGAGGTGTCAGCAATGTGCAAAGGGCTAGGTGTGACCATTTCAGAGTAGTGAAGTGTTGGGCTTCTGGGCTTCCCTTAGAAATGGAGATGGGAGAAGGAGGGAAAAATAAAGACCAGTGCCCCTGGTTGGTCCTTATCATTAACTTGTCTTTAGGGATATGAATGACCTTTTTTAAACTTGTTCACTGGTTCACTTACCTCAAACAAATTCTGTAATAAATACACCCTGAAAGCTCCCTTGGATTTGGAATAATCTTTGTCTCACCCTTTGCATGCGCTATGGAAGTGCTACAGTATTTTTCCTCATAGCAGCGCTCACTGACCTGCAGTAGCTGGATCTGTGCTTCTCACAGTGCTTCTGCATGCAAGAACTGTCCTTTATTCTTCCAGCAATGGAAGAACGTGCCTCTTGCAATCAATTTCTCTGTGTCAAGGTTTTGACATTGCTGTCTTCCACAAAGCACAGTGGAGCTGCTGCATTCATTATAAAGGACCCTGAGGATGCAGTCGGTGAAACATGACTGTTGTACATTGGTTTTCTATTTCAGCAAACTTGACTGCAGAAACTGTTTTTTAATTACAGTCAGCAGATTTGCTTTCCCAAGGTTTGTGTTGGAAAAAGTGCTTGTGACATATGGAAATGCATTATGATTCACAGTGCGTGTAGAAATACTTAACTATTTCTATACTTCTTCCCCCCCCCTTTTACTATTTCTTTTGAGCTCTGCTATTGTTGCTTTCACGTGTTCTGGTAATGCATATTTCTAATCTATGGCAAGTAGGAGGCAGCAATTCCACTTACTGCTCTCTGTGCATGTGCAGGTGGAAATCTGAGAATGTCAATTGCATCCACTGAGAAGAGACAAGCTTTACTCTTTCAGAGAGCTTTCTCAGTGTTCTTTAGATCTAACACACAGAGAGGTGATTTGTAAGAAAAGGCTGAAGAAGCAAGTTTGCAATGTTGGCTGCTTATAATGTGGTGGATTGACATACGTTTGCTACATAACCAAACCATACACTTAGAGTACTTTGTTCTTCTGTTTTTGGAAGAAGATATCTTTATGTGGCCTTGTCTAAGAGAAAATAATATATTGCTGTCCTGGGTTTAGCAGTAGCAGTCATTTTTTCTCCTTCTTAGTAGCTGGTGCAAGCACTGTGTCTGGTGCCACGCTTCCATGAGTCAGTATAGAGATAAAGTACTGGCCACTTTTCTCGTTCAGCAATGTCCAAGGCCAGCTGGATGGCTTTCACCTCAGCAAACTGACTCGATTCACCCTCTCCTTCAGCAGTTTCTGCAACTTGTCGTTGAGGACTCCATACTGCTGCCTTCCATCTCCGATGCTTTCCCACAGTACAGCATGACCCATCAGTAAACAAGGCATATTGCTTTTCACTTTCTGGCAGTTTCTTATATGCCAGGGCCTCTTCAGCACGCATCACCTCCTCCTCCGATGACATTCCAAAATCTTTGCCCTCTGGCCAGTTCATGATGACTTCTAGAATGCCTGGACGACTGGGATTTCCTATTCGAGCTCGTTGTGTAATTGGTGCAGCCCATTTAGCCCATGTAGCATCAGTTGCATGATGTGTAGAGGAGACCCTGCCTTTGAACATCCAGCCCAGCACTGGCAACTGGGGTGCCAGGAGGAGCTGTGCTTCAGTGCCAATCACTTCCAAAGCAGCTCGAACCCCTTCATAGGCTTCCAGTATCTCTTTCTCTGTTGGGGTATAGCTGGCCTCATATCCTCTGTATCCTCAACTCCAAAAGCTGAGTGGTCGACCTTGAGTCTCTCCTGGAGCTTTCTGCCAGAGGCTCCAGGTAGGACCATTCTCATCCAGCTGGGACATGTGGTCAACAAGCTAGAAGGATGGGATGGCATCCAGAGGACTTGAGAGGTGGCCCATGCAAACCTCATGGAATTCAACAAAGTCAAGTGCAAGGTCCTGTGCTTGTGCCTGGGCAACCCCAAGCACAGCTACAGGCAGGGCAGAGAATGGATGGAGAGCGGTCCTGAGGAGAAGGACTTGGGGGTGTTGGTTTATGAGAAGATCAACACGAGCTTGACAGCATGCACTCACAGCCCAGAAAACCAGCTATATGCTGGGCTACATCAAGAGGAGTGTGGCCAGGATGTTGAGGGAGAGGATTCTGCCCCTATATTCTGCTCTCATGAGAAACCCCCCTGCAGTACTGTGTTCAGCTCTGGGGCTCTCAGCACAAGAGGGACATGGGCCTGTTGGAGCAAGTGCAAAGGCGGCCACAAAGATGCCCTCATGGTGGGAGCACCTCTCCTGTGAAGACAGGCAGCAAATGCTGGGCCTCTTCAGACTGGGGAAGAGAAGGCTCTGGGGAGACCTGACAGCAGCCTCCCAGTACATAATAGGGCCCTGAAAGAATTCTGGAGAGGGACTTTTTACAAGGGCAGGCAGTGACAGGACAGGGGGGAATGGCTTTAAACTGGCAGAGGGTTGGTTTAGATTAGATGTTAGGACAAAATTCTTTACTGTGAGGGTGGTGAGACACTGGCACAGGTTGCCCAGAGAAGTTACGTCTGCCGCTTTCCTGGCAATGTTCAAGGCCAGGTTGGATGGGGCTTTGAGCACCCTGGTCTAGTGAAAATTTTGGATCCTGTATTTTATTTGTTGTTGTGCTTTTTAACGGGGGTACTTTTTTTTGCCAGTTCCCTCTTCCTTTCTGGTCCCAGAGATTGTATCTAGAGAAACAGCACACTGTTCTGATACTTTTAACTGGATAATTTAAGCTTGGCATCTGACAAGGTATCAGAGCAATGGGCTGCTTTGAGAAGTAGTTTTGAGGTAGTTGTCTCTGCTGTTTTATTTTTCTATTGCATGGAGATCTCTGAAATTCATGGTGATATAGGTGAAGTGCAATATCATCTCATCACTATCAATTCATTAGTAGCAAATAGTTTGTATTTCTTTGTAGAGGCATCATGTGGTAAGCTTTACTTCTGCGAAATAGGATTGATTTAGATTATTTTATAAACCTTCCTTTAGTAGCATAAGGAGCAGCTATTCAGATACCCAGCTTACATATTTTGCTTACAGTGTTTACGTCATGTGTACTGCATAGTCTGAAGGTAATTCAAACGATGTTTTAAGATGCAAGATGATTCACCAGCAGTGAGCTACAGATGGTCTGTTATTGAATTACAAAGTAACAATGGGAAGGCAGGGACAGTAATTATAGTATTTACCTGTGCAGGGGCCAGCCAGCTGTTCAGAGCTAGTTGTGTGTAAGGAAGCATTACTGTTTTACACACTGAACATTATCTTTTTTGTTCACTTACTGGTAATCAGGAGGCAACTGAGAAAAAGAAGCCCTCTTCAGGTTGGTTTGGCATAGACCAAGAGCCCATTAATATCCATTCTCTAAATTTTTACTTCTATATCAAGTATTTGTCAAAACTGACATTATGCATAAAAGGTCATAGCCATGCATGTAGCATCTCTGTGCTGATGCGTACAGTTTCATGTGGAGAAAAAGTGAAACCCATGCTTTGCTACAGTTTAGCTCTGTATCTAATAGGCCAAATACATTTTTGGCCTTTTTATCATTTTTGATGCATACTCATGTAATGTGCTTTTGTATTTCTAATCTAACTGCAGTATAGATAGGAACTTCACAAGCACATTCATCGTAAGAAGGATGAAGCAAGTATGTAGCAATGTGTAGATATTACAGCAAAATATAATTATTCGTACCCAATTTACAAGTGGGTAGACAAAGAACTCTAGTAAAAAGTAGCATCTAAGTAATTAGCTGCGAAAATGG